>WNHD01004880.1:0-10755 GCA_011057455.1 Ganaspis sp. Gsp50 | reverse complement strand
ACATACATCTGGACATTTGCTTAAAACTTCGTATTTATGCTTTTTGGATGAAAATGAGTTGATTTAGACTATTTTTGGAAAATCGAAAATCGGCACGATGACAAGGCTTCCCTATGAGGAAGCAAAACTAACCTTAAAGTTCCGACTAAACAGAGATATCTATAAAATTCATAAATTTCGGTTTTTCTTTCTCTTGAACTGTTGAAATATTTTAGGGCTCGTCAAAAAACACTTTTACGATTTTTGGGTTGCATTCACTAAATAAAAAACTACCCTTAAATTCGAATTTAGAGAGTACTTTGACATCAAAAATGAAATATTTATATACATGTATTAATTTATTTATGTTTTTACGTTTACAATATTTATATATGTATGTTTAAATTATTTGAATTATGCACTCAGAATATTTGTTTTTTTCAATTTGAAGAAATAGAATTGTTTGACTTGTCTGTTTTGATTCAAAATCAATTTTATCTTAAATCAAAGAAGGTTAATTTATTCAAGAAATCATTTCTTGATTTAAAAATTATTTCTTTAATTAAAAAAAAATTCTTTGATTCAAAGATATTTGTGCTTTAAATCAAACAAATTCTAGTATTAATAGAAGGTCAAAGAAACATTTTTTGAATTAATGGCAAAAAGTTTTGAACAAAGAAAATGTCTTTAAATGAATGAAAAATGAAATTTTAATTAAATATAAATGTCATAGAAAATTATTTCATTAAATCAAAAAGAACTTATTTCTCAGTGTAATATTATTTAATATATTTTTATATCTTATACTCTTATATAATATAATGAATAATAATATTTTAGTGTAATATAATATTATTTATATTAAAGTTTATATTACTTTATATTTTATATGGCGACTTTTTAATAATAATTTGAATCTTAACTCAGCAAAATATTTGTTTAAATTGTACAAATTTTGTTTGAATCAAACAAATTCTATCTTTGATATACGGTCAAACAAATTTTTGTTTCATTCAAACAAATAATTTGTTTGGCTGAGTTTTGTTGAAATCAAATAAATGATTTGTTTGAATGGAATAAATTTTTTCATAATTTTTTTTTTATTCACTTAAAAATTTTCATTTCTAATATATAAGTATGGATGGAACGTATTTATCAATATAAATTGTTGCTACAATCATGCCATTTTTTCCGTGTAAAAATATCTACCGGAAAGGAGAATCAAACTTGCGCCCAAAAGATTCGCAGTGAACCATCTAATCCAAGAGGCTATCGTAGCGGAAATCACTTTTTTCGTTAAATTAAACAAGTCCTGTATTTGTATCAAACAAATTATTTCTTCAAATCGAAGAAGCAAAAGTTTTTAATTTGTTTATATCAAATAAATACTTATTTAAATCAAACAAGAAAATTGCTTAAATCAATTACGTTAGGTAAGACAAATATTTTTATTCAATTTAAACAAACATTTTTCTACCTATAATTTGATTTTTGGCTGCTGTAAACTCTTTGTTTACATAAATTTTCATTTGAAGTTTTGGTTCAGGATTCTGAAAGATTATTAGATTAGAACCAAAGAATGATTAAGAATATAATAAATAAAAGAAATAATCTTTCTTTATAGTGTTAATTTACTTGAACCTTTCTGTATTACATTTTTTCCCCCAGAAAATCCCTGGGAAGTCTCTGTAGTATTGTTGTAAAATATAAATTTGTAATGCGTTAAATACGTCCATCATGCTAGCACCCCCACTATCGAAAAACAGACAAAATATTATATCAAAATTTTGTGCTATTTATGTGCTAATTTTGTGCTCCTTTAGTTTTCGAGAAAACCAATATTTTATAGTAGAGGTGCTAACTTGGTATCACGCTAACATCCCATTAATCTAAATATTTATCAAATTCAAAAAACTAATACATTAAAATTTTGTGCTAATTATGTGCTCTCAAAAACCACCAGTCAAAATTTCATAAAAACAACCCTTAGCCAAAAATTCATCCTCTACTGTTAAAAAAAACAATTAATAAAAACCGAACCATCTATAATATTCTAATAAAAAAAATAAAAAAGCAAATATTCTAAACAGAAAAAACGAAATAATATCTGTCCACACCCCAAATTCAAGAAACTACCCCCTTTAATCACACCCTCAAAAAATTACCTGTACACTTTAAAAAAATTAGATGTGATTTTAAATCGTCACATGTTGGAAATATTTTTCGATAAAAGTAACTTTAATCTCGCTAAAATTATTGATCGATTTTGTGATTTTACCCCCTAACCGAAAACTCAACCCCTTTTAATTAAAGATTATTTTTCGATAAAAGTAATTTTAATCTCGCTATAATATTAATATAATCTTGTGCTTTCAAAAAAAGCACAATACAAATTTTGTGCTTCCACCCCCCAATCAAAAACTCACCCTCTTTTAATTAAAGATTATTTATTCTTCGATAAAAGTAATTTTAATCTAGCTAAAATATTATTATAATATTGTGCTTTCGAAAAAAGCACAATTCGAATTTTGTGAATCCACACCCTAATCAAAAACTAACCCCCTTTTAATTAAAGATGATATATTCTTCGATAAAAGTAATTTTAATATCGTTATAATATTATTATAATTTTGTGCTTTCAAAAAACGCACAATTAAGATTTTGTGTTTCCACCCCCTAAACAAAAACTCACGCCTCTTTAATTTAATATTATATATTGTTCGATAATAGTAATCTTAATCTCCCTAAAATATTATTTTAATTTTGTGCTCTCAAAAAAAGCACAATACAAATTTTGTGCTTCCACCTCCCAATCAAAAACTCACCCCATTTTAAGTAAAGATTATATATTCTTCGATAAAGGTAATTTTAATGTCGCTAAAATATTATTATAATTTTGTGCTTTCAAAAAACGCACAATACAAATTTTGTATTTCCACCTCCAATCAAAAACTCACCCCCTTTTAATTAAAGATTATTTATTCTTCGTTAAATTCAAATCATCCTGAATATGAAAAGGGAATAATATCCCAGCAATATTTCAGTAAGTTTAAAATATTTTTAATCCGAAAATTGACTTTGTAATTAGCCATCAGAAGAACTAAATTTTCAAAAATCCATCTTCTGATGACGGGCGGGTGAGGCAGCTGGGTATTTAAAATTACAATAAAAATTCAAATCATCCGGAATATTAAATGGGATTGTCACCGAAAGATTTCAGATGGTGTAAAATATTTGTAAAACGAAAATTGATTTTGTAATTAGCCATCAGAAAAACTAAACTTTCAAAAATACATCTTTTGATGACGGGCGCACAGTGAGGAAATCTGCAAATTTTTGTGTCAAAATCGTAGAACTTTCGACCTAATCAAGATAATTAAAAAAAAATTGTTAACGACAGGGAAATCTCTACAGATTATAGGAAAATTATGGAGAAACCCTTCAAAAAATTTTTAACCTATAAAAAAATTCGTCAAAGTTGGAATGTCATGAATAAAATTTCATTTTCTTCATTCTTTCACTAAAAAAATGTTGAAATAAGTATCTAAATCGACAATACTTACGTATTTTTTCATGCTGAATACGAATCAGATGTCAAAATTCACAACAAAAAATGGTGAATCCAAGATGGCGGACTAAAATATCAAAATACATAGAATTTAAACGAAAGTAATACTACTAAGGTTTTTGAGGTCGCTGATAATGAATCTGAACTTAGAAATTAAAAATTCAAAATGGCGGATCGAAAATGGCGGACATGATATATAAAAACACTTAGAGTTTAAACAAAAGTAATACTTTAAGGTTTTTGGGGTCGCTGATAACGAATCTGATCTCAGAAATTAAAAAATCAAAATCAAAATCTAAAAATAGCTACTATGGGATTCTTATATTACCTGTTTACTGTTTTTGTTCATTTTCTATCAGAAATTTAGGGTTTAAAAGGCTTTGCAGGCATTCGAAAAATTCTCATCGATTTTTATTATGTGCACTATGGTGTGCTCATTTGCAGCGCTTACACTTCTAGCTATCCCCAAAAATTTTTCTTGAGGGTGAAAAGTTGAAAAAATAAGGAACATTTTAGGGTATTTTCAAAAAAAAAATAAAAAGGGGCATAAAGGGTTAAAAATTGATAGAAATATTTTTTTTCAATTTTTCTCTATGTAGTATTAATTTAAATAAATTGTAGGTTAAATAATATTCAAATTTAAGAAATTCTAAATAAAAAACCTTATACAAGTTTTAAAATAAGTTCATTCGCTCAAAAGTTATATCATTTTGAAAATGACACAGCGCGAAAGCAGTTTTTTCTAGGGTGGCTTTTTCCAGAGAATGACCCTCCTGTCACTATTTCACTGTTAAGCGTCAAATAATGACAGGAGTGAAGTAAGGGACAGCCGGGCTAAATTTAAAGCGTTACATAAAGTGTCCCTTATTGCAAAAGGTTGAATAAAAAATAGAAATATTTAAGACCATATAATGAATAGTGGCATACAAATTTTGTCATTTGACCAGATAGGATTTCCGTTTTTTCAGAGTAGGTCAATGGATTGAAATGAAACTTTAAATTTTTTATATATATTGAGTAATACTAATTACTTATGTTACATCCCATGTAAACCAATAAAAAATTTTCAAAAATTATTTGTTTGAGAATAACTGCACAAATAAATAAACTTAAGTATAAACTAAAAAATGTTAAAATATTGAAATAAGTATAATATCTTTTTAATAGGTAAATGATTAAAATAAGGACAATCGATCTAGAATTTAAACATAAGTTAACTGTTCATATATGTAGTGACGACATAATAGAAATTAATGTAATTTTATGTATGTACACACAGGTGTAAGGATGGTTGCCTATAAACAGATTCAAAACTTATAGTGACCAAATTAAAATATCGAAGTAGTAAAATACGCAATATTAAAATAATTCACAAAGACAATTATAATAAAGGAATGACATCAATAAGGACGACTCATAGTAGTAATTAATCGTACGTGCCTATGCAAATACGATAATTGTACGTGCCTCTGCAACTGCTATACAAACGTGCCCAAATCAGTTACTATAACCATTGCCTGAACTATCGACAACGGATCGAAAATTACTGTATAAACCCCAACTAACCATTGCTGCTTGTCAAATACTTCGTGAACACTTGATTAATTATTAGTATCGTAAGTCGGCCAGTCAATGTTTGCCATTGTTAAGTTTTGTGATCTTATTGAATTCAATTTTACAATTTCAACACGCTAGCAGGTTCCGTGCGTCTTTTAAGTTTCAAATAAAAAGTAAATTCTGTTTCATAGACAATTAACAATCCTTGCAACGAATTCTGTATTTTCAACACGCTGGCGGGTTCAGTGCGTCTCTAATGCTTGAAAATAACGTGAAAACGTCTGTAGTAATCGCAGTTCCTGTTTCACTACGCTAGCAGGTCCAGTGCGTCTTTCAAATTAGAAAGACTCTTTTACCTGGTGGGCAATTATCGAAAAAATCATTGGCATATAGTTGTGCAATTGACGTATTTTAGTAGCGAAAGAGTGTGTGCTATCCGCCAAGTAGTGAACTAATAGCTTTAATTTATTAAAGATACTGTTGTATGGAATTGTTGCGTTATAAGTGTGTGTGTCATCCTCCAAATAAACGAATGAAACTGTAAAACGAAAACATCTTCATCAAAACAACTTTTTGAGACTACAATTCTGTAACATTCCAACACAACCATTTGTACTGCTGTACAACTTTCTACTTCGTATACATAACAACTTTGTATCTTAAAAACGTAAGTAATCATATTTTATTGTAAACATTTGTAAACCCTTTCTATATATTCTATTAATAAATATATTAAACTATCGTTATTTTTAATCATTGTGTAACGCAAAGCCCATAGTTTTGACAGACGACAACGAACCTACAAACAAATATAAATAATCAGGACTTACCAACCTGATTTATCAACTAAATTACATCCTAATTATTTTAACAATAATTAAACATAATGCCTTAGCTCAGGACGTAACAACTTAACATAAATATTAGCTTAAAAGATATATTAGTTTACAAAATTTGCAATTTGTAAACAAACCATTAAAAAGACAATATTTTCCATTCTACCAAACGTAGCATAGATTTCTTTCCTTTAAATTATTAAGAAAGATATCCTTAAATTTTTTCAACCTTCATTCCTTGACCGCTTGAAATAAGTATGCTTCTAAAATAGGTCTAAATTTGACAGTTGATTCTTTTAAATCCAGGAAGAGAGGTGACATAAGAAATCCAGAGGCTGAGAAAATCGGTTGAACTGTGTAACTTTATGTATTAGATGTTAGTCATTGCACGAAATCATGTTCATGTTTAATTCCCTCCACTGCCAATGTCCTGCCCGAATGCATTTTCCACTGACATCAACTTTGATCGGAATTGTAAGTGTTTTGTGCTCTAATATTTACATTATTTCTTGGATCTTTAACAAATTAAACCGCTTTTTGTGGTTTCTCACCATCGAATTCCATAGTCGTCTGTGACGCAAAGTTAGTAATTTTGTGGAATACAATTCTATGAGCTTTTTTAAAATTGGATATCCAATGCATTGAAGCTGGAAATCGAAAATCTTGTAATTATTTCTGTCTTGGCTTACAATGCCCATTTTCTTCTATCCATATCATGAAGAATAATTCAGGCATCATATGCTGTCTTCAAATTGTCTAAAGTAAACTCACAAATTCTACTCATCCTTTCCCTTATTGTTTGAGCTCGACGTTATAGCTAAGTTATGCTAGTAGCTTTTCGAAATTTATTTTGTAATCTTAGAAGGTGTAAATTTTATGTTGTTCCACTTCTCCAGTACTCAAGAGCTATTTTTTTGTAGTCATGTGCAAACTGTTTAACATCAGAAGTACATTTGTCAGTAGGTGCAAAAGGTTGATTACGTATGCAGAACTTCATCTTTTATAATTTGTGGTGCTGCATCTTTAAAGGGTCCAGCAAATATTAAAGTGTCTTTTCAGTCACACTGATCTTATTAAAATCATTAATTGCATTGAGCAAAATAGACTTTATCTTTTCTTTTCAATTTCTTTCCCAAGGTGTGATGGAAGATTCCTGCCTAATTTTAAAGAATACAGAAATAATAAGAAAGTATGTTGTCATTTATTAGCGTTCTAATTGAGACAAAATCATTGTCATTTATTTGCAATATCAGTTTGTAATAAATACGAAAATTTATAAGATACAGTATTTGGGTTGAAATTTTATAAAAGAAGCTTTAAACATTTTGACAGCATTATGCTTTACAAATCAGGTATACATTTCTTACCTTCTAACTACTTTGCAAAAAAATTCGCAAGATACATAAAACTAATTTAAACATTAAAATATATTACGCAGCTACTTCGATCATTAAAACTTCAGAACTAAAGATATACTAAGAAATTTTCAATATTAAAAACATGCTTATTGTAAGATATTAAATTGTGTCTTAAATGTTTTTTCGAGTCAGCCAAATTTTGAGAAACTTATTAAAGATAAGAAATTTTTAATTACATACTTTATTTACGCTCTCCATATTAAGTAGGATTCGAGGACCCAAATACAAATCGCCTTATATAATATAAAAATATACTTTAAATCGAAACGCTTTATTAAATCTAACTTCACATCTACCTAAAAGACTACCTATCCGCCAGTGCCGGGCATTCGTTTCCAGCTTCATAAGACCTTTGTGGCTTCGTCCCGAAACAAAAAACTTCCTTCCCCGTTTAAATTAAACCCTCCCTTTTCTCCCTTCTCAAACATTCTAAATCATTCAGCCATCTTTCACCGTGTCCATTTTCATCCAAAATCCACATCACTCTTTCCGTCACCCCCACTTCCTCATCACTCTCATCCTCATCATAATTTGTCCTCTTTCTCATCCAATACTTACATTCTCTCATTCCCACGCCCATTCTAAACCTGCACATTCTGCTCCTTCTCTCAAACCTATTTCTCTTCGTCAAATATTTTGGCAGTTTATCTCCCTTTATAAACCTATACCCCCTTTTATATTTCGAATCGACAATCATAGTCCACCTCTCCTGCGCATTCTTTCTTCTCCGTTCCTCTTCCAAGCTCTTCTCATAACTCACACGTTTCTTTCTCTCCTCAATCGCATCCCTTATCACACTCTCCCAACTGGATAAACTCTTCCCACCTTTTCCTTAATTACCTTCCAGCACTCCTGCACTTACTTACTCTTTCTATCCTGTTCTAGTTTTCCCTCTAATCCTAATGCCCTCCTCCTTTGCCTTACCACCATTTTACCACTCATCTCCCTCTATATTACTATTACAAACAGCCCGTCCTCCTTCCCCTATTATACTTAACATCTTTCGACCTTCCTTATCTACCTCTTTATGTTTTAATACTCTGACGTACCTCTTCTCTTTTTCTTTCCATTCTCCTTCTCCCAAGTCACCCGTCCAAGCATTGAAAGCTCCTGTTTCCCTCCTTCCATCCACTTCTCTAATATTTTCCATCCCTTGCTTTCACCTCTTCTTCTCTACATTCCAACAATTGTTAATCCCTCTCCTTCCATCTTTATCCTCCATACCAATAACCCTTTCTCCTTTCATTCTTTTCACTTTTTATCCTCCCTTAAACCTCCTTTAACTCCTGAGTTCATACCTCCCGCACTCCTGAGCTTTTAATGCTCTCTTTTTGCTTCCTGAAACTCCCACTCAAAACTTTTTGGTAATTTTCTCCTCACTTTCTCCTAATCATTTTTCTCTACCCAGGTGTCACTTAACATTAATGCATGCAATTTTTCTCATGCCCCCAAAAAATCCTCCTTATTCAACAACCCTGACACATTCCAAAAAACTACCTTTATCTCGGTCCTACCCCGTCCTCTCGAAAACCCCTCTTCTATTCCTCCCTTATCACTTCTGCCGTACTCTCTTTAACTACCCATCTCTCCCCATTTATCTATCTACAATCTCTTACTACCCTCACCAGCTTACCCTTACCTCTCTCATCCCATGTCTTACCATCTAGCAACCAGCTAGCCCTTCGTTCCTCCCATGTCATGTCTTCCTCAATCTTTTCTTCTCTACCTTTCAACTTGCTCTTTAACCTAAACACCTGTCTCCTTTCTTCCTCACACCCCAACTGTGCAATCCACACTCTCGTTTTACCATCCTTCTCTCTTCCTACTTCTCTTAAACTTTTAATCTCCACTTTTGCTCCGATATCCTCAAATACCTTCTCTACTGCTTTCGTCCCCTCATTCTTCTCTAATCATCACTTTCTCTTTCCACTTTTCTCTCTCCATTGAATTTACTTTTTTACTTAACTCCCCTAACTTCTCCTCTAGCTCCTTCTCCCTACCGCTACTACCACCTTCCTCTTTCCACTCCACCTTCTTTTCTACATTCCCCATCCTATCCTTCAACCTCTCCAATTCCTTCCTAATTCTTTTCCATCTTCCTTTTTCTTCTTTTTGATTTTCTCCCCCACTCAATAGCTCTCCTATCTTCTCCCTATCTGTTCCCATCCGCCACTCTCTCATCTTTTTTACCGAACCCTGTCTCCCGTACATCAAACGCTCCAAGTTCGTCTTGTCGAGGCACTTCGCCTCTTCTTTTCTGAGTACTTTACTGCGTTCTCTGTCCTCTCTGCTGTTATGCAGGTCTTTTACAGTCGCATTGCTGAAAACGCTTTTTCCTCTTGCCAAACTGACAAGACTCGTGAAACTCGCTGAACTGGATGGCGGTTGTCACCCTCGGAGCACTGCGGTTGTTTGATCTCGACGCCTGGGAGCCCCCTTGCTCACTCACAGACGCCGACACTAGGGTAGCCTTCCCTTGCACCGTAAACTCAAACTCTTTCTTATCGCTCATCATCATGTTTTTGGTTGATTTTTCGGGGAACCACCACTATCTCGTTTTGATCTACGCCGGCTATTTCATTTCACCGGTACCACCTAATATCTAGGAGGCATTCTCCTATCCGCCACCCAGGGACATACAATATGTAAAAAAATCCTTTATTATATTAAGATCTCAAATTTTCTCGGTTCTTTTACTTCTACGACACAGATCAAATGAAATCTGCATGTTCTGAAATGCATAAATTCGCCGAAATTTATTACGTTTTAGAACATTTTTAAACATATTGTTATATAAATGAAACGCTATACGAATTTGCTAATTTTTCGCAATCGAATATTTTTCTACGTCACAAATATTCTCTCCCCTAACTCACCCACTCACTCAACACAGCACATCGCTCTTTCTCTTTCTTTCTCTCTCTCTCTCTCTCTCTCTTTCATACTCTTTTCTTCAATCGCCTGCTACAAATTCGCAATACAAATACGCATGCGCAGCAATCTACTATGGCAATTACTCATGCGCAGTAGCACACTGTGACTAATACACTTACGCAGTAACACACTATAGCAGTTATACGTGCGCAGTAGTATACTATGACAATTATACATGCATACTAGCACAGTATGACTCATGTGCATGCGAAGTATTAAACTAGGGCCATTATATATAATTTATATTATATATAAGGTAATATAGAATAAGCGGAAGAAGGAGGATAGCCCTCCAGCAAAAAAGGAGATAAAAAAGGTGAGGACGGAAGCAACTTTTGCTGAAATAGCAAAAGCTACTTCAAATCAGAAGAAATCGGTGTTCCAGCCGAAAGCGCCGGATCCCACTAAGGGACCAAGAGCTTTGGTAGAGAAGCCCAGGCAGAAAAAGCAGACGATGCTTGTA
>WNHD01004879.1:1497-12253 GCA_011057455.1 Ganaspis sp. Gsp50 | reverse complement strand
CAATGTTTGATGACAATTGGTGCAAAGTGTGATGATAAATGCCACAATGTTTGATGACAATTGGTGCAATGTTTGATGATAAATGCTACAATTGCTGCAATGTTTGATGATAAATGCCACAATGTTTGAAGACAATTGGTGCAAAGTGTGATGATAAATGCCACAATGTTTGATGACAATTGGTGCAATGTTTGATGACGAATGCCGCAATATTTGATGACAATTACTGCAATGTTTGGTGATAAATGCCTCAATGTTTGATGACAATTGTTGCAATTTTTGATGACAATTGGTGCAATGTTTGACGAAAAATGCCACAATTTTTCATGACAATAACTGCAATTTTTTATTGCAGTTGGTGCAATGTTTGATGATAAATGCCACAGATTTTTGCATCAAACTTTGTACTAACTTTTTATCCATGATTCTATCAATTTCGAATAATGTATTCTTAACCTGATGATAGTGACGGAAGATTGTTCTAGGGATGTGAGCGTGTGGCAGAGGAAATCTGATGTTTGTTTTGTGAGACTATTTTGAGAAACATGTATGTTGAGAGCGCGGCAATTTCAGTCTAGTGTAACCCAGTTAAAACAGTGTAATTACAATTTTAATTGACGTGCTTATACACACAGTAGGTGCTCGAATAACTTTATAATCTTGTAGCATATATGTTCGCGCAACTTGCGCCTTCCATTATTTTATTGTCTTTTCAACTAAAGTAATAACTTTACGTCACCAGGAAAAAAAGCAATCTTCAAGTTTCGTAATTATGAAAACATTTTTATTCTTTTTTCATTTTTTGTTTACAAACTGTAAAGCATTGACACGTTTTTTTTTCATTTAAATCATTATTTCTTGTTAAACATTCGTTTGAAGAAAATATTACATAATCTTTTTTAAACTTTTTTAAATTTTTTTTCTTTTTTAAATTTTTTTAAACTAATTCTGCAAACAATTTGTTATTGTTTGTGTTTAAAAATTTAATAAATTAATCTCCTCGTGGACGCCTATTTCTGAAACGAAAGAAAAACAAATTACAATGATTATTATCAATTTTTGTTATAAATAATAAAAATTATGGAAATATGTTGAATGCAAAAAATTGGGATTTTGAGCATTGGTTATTCTTTCAAAATAAATTAAAGTTGAATGTTTTTTTCAAATTAAATTTTTGTTTAATGCTTTTTTCACATAAATTCAAGTTTAATGTTTTATCAAATTAAATTTGCTTCACGTTTTTTTTTTAAATAATCTAACTTACATGTTTTTGCACATTTTCAAGTTTTCTGTTTTTGCAAATTTTTAAGTTTTATGTTTTTTTCAAATTATTTAAGGTTGAATGACTTATGAATTATAGAACTTTTAAAAGTTTCTTTTTTTCGTTTACACAAAATTAAATAGCAAATGTTTAATTACTTAATTGCCCCAATTATTATTTCCTAACTTTGTTAAATGATATGAAACAATGACAGCATTGAAGCCAGTAAATAAAAATTTCTTAAATTTCTATAAAGGTAAAAATGAATTAATATAATATAATTTTTGTAAATAAAAAGGGTTGCGTACTTCAGCGTCATGATTTGTAAAATTAACATAATTGCTTATACTCTAAAATTAAATGTAAAATCACTAGTTTTCATATTTATTCTGAAAATTATGAATATTTTGAATAAAATTTTAAAAGAAAAAAATGGTTGATTTTGATCATTGTTAATATCAATTATTGTTTTATTCAACAAATTGTCAAGAAACTAATATCTTACCTGAATTTCACTCAATCTTTTTATCAAAATTCGCTGGGACTGAAAAATAAACATAGTATAAATTTTATATTAATAATGTGAAATATTTTACTTTGATACATTTAAAATTCGGATGAAATCATAATTAGTATATGTCACAAGAAAATTTCTCCTCTTGGATAGTAATTATTTTAATAAATATTATATGAAACTTTAAAGAGTGATTCGTTAAATTAAGAAAAAGGTCATGTTAATTCTGTTAATTTTAAAAATTACTTACAGCAGATTTTATTGTTATTTATGAACTTGAGCTTATCAAGAATGCGTCTTGTTGCACTTGAGGTGATCACTTGTTCTACAATTCCGCATTTAAACCCATATATTTGGTTGAGGAATGAAAATCTACTTTTATGCTCTTTGATGTAATCATCTAAAAAGCAATAAATAGTCTATTAGTTTTTAAATTATTGGTATAAAATAAAATATTCGGATAATACGAATAAGTTATAATAATTTTAAAGTCACATAATTGTTGAACTAAAATTTTTTACAGTTATTTTAAATTTTTTTTAATAATCAGAAATATAATTTGACAAATTTACATTCTTTTTTATTTCTTTTCTTTCTTTTTGTATTTTATTTTTTGCTTATTATTTTTACTTTTATTTTGTTTTTTGTTTTTTAGGGTAAATTTAATGTTAGTAAATAAAATTTGTGCTAAATATTTCATACCACATCTTTCTTTGAACAAATTTCCTAAACTGGCTGAATCCACACACACATCTGAAACAATGGAAAAAGACGTTTTTATTTTAACAAATAATATATAATAGAATAATATTTAAATAAAATTAAAATAAATATTAAATTAATATATTAAATAATATTGATTTTGTTGATCTTGTTTACAAATGCTCTTCAACAATTAATAAATTACGTTTTTATTGTTTTTCAACATTGCAAAGAAGTTGGTTTAAAAGTTTTTTTTTAAGAAAAAATAAATTGATTTAAAACCTTTTTTGAAATAAAAATTAAATTAATTTAAAACCTATTTTGAAAAAAGTGAATTAGCTTGAATGATTTTCTGAAAAAAAAAGTTTAAAATATTTAAAAAAAGTAAATTACGAAACATTTAACTCAAAAACTATGAAATAGTTTAATTTTCCGCAAATAATTTTTTATTTATTTTTGTCTTGTAATTTTTTTGTCATTTTTATTTAATTTTTTCGTCATTTTTATTGCAATCTAAACGATTAAAAATAAGTTAAATACTAAATGATTAAATATTTTTTTGTAATATTTTGAAAAATAAAAACTAAATTTTAGAACAAAGATGCAAATGTTTGGTTCTCAACGGTTCTCGGCAGAAGTTTTATTGACTTCAGTCGACAAAAGAAATGTTTTTTTAAATATTTTTTAAAGGTATATAAAATCTTACCGCATTTAGTTTCTTGTTGATTTTGTTGGTTTGTAACTGTAGTGCAGTCTATAAAGAGCGAAAAAGAGTTTAGAATTAGTAAAATGTGTTTTTATTTCCAATAAAATAACATTATATTCAAAATAACAATGACCGCGTTTACACTGATGCACTTCAATAAAGCGTAAGATAGATAAGATAAGAATAATAATAATAATAATAATAATAAAGTGATTGTAAAATAATAATTAAAATAATAATAATAATAATAATAATATTAATAATAATTAAAATGATAATTATAATAATAATAATAATAATAATAATAATAATAATAATAATAATAATGTGCGTAAAGACATTTCTTCCTTTCCTACACTTGTTTTTAAAAAAAAATAAATAAAAACAACAACAATAATAATAATATAATAACAACAGCCACTTACTGAGAAGATTCATTGGAAGATTAAGAGAATAACATTGCGAAAACAATGCAGCAAAAGCCAGTGTCAGGACTAAATACATTTTAGTCATTTTTATTTTATTGTTTCGGAGAAAAGTTTTTTCGTTAGAGACGTTCAATGTGAATTTGACAAATACAGCGCTTGGTTCTATTTATATAGAAAATATTCGTTTGTATTGTTAAACGATTGATGAATAATTTTTAAGCGTTCAAACAGATAAATAACTATTAGACAAAAAATGAAATTGATTTGCTGTTTACTGATTTGGTTATCGTATATTGACATCTTAAAGTAAATATTCTAAATTCCGCATTTGAGTTTTAATTTCATTAATATTTATCTCACGTTTTATTGATTTTTCTAGTTTTTATTGGGTTTCCAAATTTTTATTGAGTTTTTTAATTCAAATGTTAATAAACTGTTTTAACAAGTGTTTATTAACATTTTCGGAATTACGGCAGAAATACGTCATTAAATATTAACAATGTATAAAACAATTATCATTTACTTTTTATCACCCAAAGGAAATTTTATCTAAAATGGTTTTGACACACAAAAATATTGTCAAGGTTACATTTTTTTTTAATTTCATGTATATTGACGCTTTTTAAAAAAGATTTTTACTTTTTGTAGAAAATTCGAGACGTATTTTACAGAAGCCCACAATTGTTTACAATTTCAAAATTATTAATTTTAAAATAAAAAAAAAAATTATTTCCGTCACGGGAATCGAATACTGACTCTTTGAGTTGACAATCGTTTGGCTAGGCACTGTTCTTTATTGCTAGTATGTGTATTTTTAGAAATAAAATAAAATCGATGTCGAATGAAGCCAAAGATTTGATGATTTCGTTATTTTTGGCAAATTTGAAAGTTTACAATTAATTATTCAAAAGTTTTAATTATGAAATTATAAAATTGTTGAAAATTTTGTGTAGTTATTTCTGAATTTTTGATTGATCAATCAAGTAATTAATTAAAATAATTAATTTAATTAACGGCGGATTTTATTATAATGGTATTGTATCAGAAAAAATATTTTATGAATATTTTGTTTACAAACTTTATTGATAATTTATTTTAACAATTTGAAGAAGGTAATCGATGTTTTGAATTTCTATTCTATAGAAAATTTTTAAAATTTCATTTTCTTATCTTCTGGAATTACTGCATAACCCCTGAAATAAGAGAAAAAAAATAAAATGAATGAAAAAGTAGTCAAAATAAATAAAGAGTATGATAAGTTATGATAAGAAATACTAATGAACGTAATAATAATACAGAATAGACATAATAATGATAATAAAAATAATAAATAATGAACATAAGAATAAAGAACAAAAAGAAATAATAAATAATACTTAATACAGCGTAGTAGAGAAGTGAATATATCAATCTATCCGAGTCAATCCAAGGTCATAAACAAACTCACAAGATTTTTTTACTATTTTCTTTTATTTTATTTTTTTTTATTATATTTTTTTACTATTTTTTATATAATAATACTTAATTCAGTTTTAAAAGGTAAAATCCTACATGTTCAATATTTGTTTAAAATTAATATCAGTTTTGAATAATGTCGAAAAAGAACTATATCTTACCTTTTAATTTTTTTCCTAATTGTAAGTCCTGTATCGCTTTACTACTATATAAAAAATTAAAGTTCAGTTACTGGATTGTGAAAATAACAATAAATTAAAAAAAGAAACTATTGGATTAAAAAAATAAGACTTCAAAGACTATTGTTACGAAATCTCAACATTGTTTTTGCAATTTTCTTTTTAACTAAGTATAAAGAAAGCACAATATGTTAATTAATCATTATTCGAGAACAATTTTTTGACAGAAACAATTTCTTTCTCAAAATTGTACAACTGGATCTTTTGCAATATGTCAAAATCAATTTTAAAAATATTTTTGTATTTATTTAAAACCATTCTTTAGTTTGAAGTTATGTCAATGGATTGAAGATCCTTAAGTTAAATTTCCTGCTCTTCAAAAAGAAAAAAAAAAAAAAAAAAGAAAGAAAAAAACCATATTACTTAAGTACTATAAGATTTATAATATTAATTGTAATTATTGTATATTTACAATATAAGAAATTTAAAAATGTTTAAAATTTCGAAAATAGAAATTTTAAAAATTGGAAAATATTCGTTTTTGAATTTTTAGAGTTCTTGTGACTTACCACATTCTTCATTACCATCTGGTTTGTTAAACCATTCGTACAGAGGCACAAAACCTAATGAAACTACTCCATAAAACATATTTTCATTTGGATGGCATTTTTCCATATATTTTTTATAGATTTGTTTTTTAAAATTTTCTATTAGAACTTGGTTGTTTCTAAAGTTAATTATTTTATCTGCAAATATGGAATTCGAATGGTAAATTTAGAAAATGATTATTTTAAATAATATTAATATTAACAATGCATATGTTTAAAATATAATAATTATTTGTAAAGTAAATGAATAATTATTTGGAAAAAAAATAATCATTCATAAAATAAATAAACAATTATTTGCAAATTAAATAAATAATGTTTTGTAAATAAATAAATGAAAATTAATATTATAATAGAAAAATTTATGCGTATAGATTTTAGACATTATATACAAATTTATATCTAAAATAATAACAATAATTTGTTAAATTAAAAATTTAAATCATATTATCTTACCGCACATTTCTGTAGCGACGTTTTCCAAGTTTTTAATGTCAGTGCAAATTTCTGTAAAGAATAAAAACTTAAAGCCAGAAAGCTTAACATCTTTTTTAATTTCTGAAAGTTTTGAAATTTTATTCAACCTTTGTTTTTTATTTCTTTTATTTTTTATCTTTTTTTTTCTTTCCTTCGCTTTTGTTTGTTTTTGTTTGTTTTTGTATGTTTGTATTTTTTGCCTTCAAACGACAATAGAATTTTAACATGAAATTTTTGATGAATATTGAAAAATATTAGTCATGTAAATGTAAATAAATAAAGAAATTGTTTTTAATAGTAACTTGAAATTAACTTAAAATTTACCACAGACTTCTGAGGGAGGTTGATCTTTATCGCCAGTTTCGTTGCAATCTAAAAATAAATAATCCAAGTAATTTCTTTTTCTATTTTACCGTTTTTTAAAATATAAATTTATTTTTGTTTGCAACATCATTCCGTTTTGGTAATTTTCGCTTTACTTTTCAAATCAAAGGCATTTTTTTCTTTTTAAAATTATATTTGTTTTCAAAATTATTTATTTTTAAAATTATTCGTTTTTAAAATTATTTATTTTTAAAATTTTAATTTGAAATTTTTTCACATTCAACAATTTCATTTGGAAAAAATTTCAATTTCGGCAAAATTGTGATTTTCTTTACTACTATGCGTTACTCTATTTTTCAAATTATTTCTTTTCTTTTCCGATTTATGTGTTTTTTTTTATTTTTCGATGAATTCGAGACATGATTGAATACAATTGTAGGTGGAATTATAATTACTGTAGTTGGAATATTATAATTTTATTTCTATTTTTGATTTATTAATTTAAAAATTTACTTACATTTTTCTCTGTAAGAAAGTGGTGGCATCACGTATACATTGGAATCTAAAAGCAAAGTAAAATTAATGAAAATAGTTTACGGAAACATTGATTAATGGAAACTTGGGATTTTTATACATATTGTAGTCTTATGTAATATTTATAAAAGTTATTAATCGTAAAAAAATAAAAAGTAAAAAAAAGCACTAAATTATTTTATAACAACAAAAAATTACAGTGAATAACAACCATAAATAATAACAATTAATAACAAATAATAACAACATTAAATAAAAGCAACAATAGATAAATAAAAAATCATATTCGTCCATATAATGGAAAATATAACGAAAATTAAATTAAAAAATTAAAACTATTTACACATGGAAGTAACAGGAATAAATTCATCTTCAGAATAACATTGCAAAATGTTTATAAAAAACGCCAGTGCACAGACGGAATATATTTTTAACCACATTTTGTATATTTTATGTTATAATTTTGTTTTAAATTTAACTTCCACTTAGTACAACCAACCTCGATATAAAACTGATTTCTATTTATATAGTGATTTTTAACTTTAAAAAGAAGATAAGACATTATATATTCAATTATAACAATTAAACCATTTTAATAAAAAAAAAAAAAACATAAAATGATATGTGTATGCAAAGTACGATTCTAAAGTTCATATTTGACAAAATTATTTTATTTGCACGTGCAAATTAGCTTTTATTCAAGGACATCAATTTTCATTTTTCTAACTTTTATAGCATTAATGGAAATTTATCAAAAGTCGTTACATTAATATGAATTAAATATTAATTTTTTCTTATGAATATTTTTTCATACAATTTTTTTATAAAACTGACAAAAGGTTGACTCGTAATAATTCATTTCTCACAAGTAGACGAATAAAAATAATTTTCTTTGTCTGTGATATTTACTTTTCATTCATACAAGTTAACAAAGAGTAAAAAAGAAAAAAAACTCATTTTTTTGCGCTCATCTTTTTCCTAAAAAGTGAATTTAAAAAGAAAAGAAATTTTACAATGCATTCTTGGCAATTTGTATGAAAAGGTGAAACTCTAGGCAGCGATGCCAATACAGAAAAATCTCTTTAAATTAGTTCCAGGATGCGAGTGCATTAGGAAACTGGAAAAGTTTCGTTTTCTGTTTCTAGCTCTAATTTAATGATGGCATCGTATACCCGGGGATATACTTGGAAGTAAAACAACTCTGCAAAATATCTGTCTCTCTCCGCAAAGTGTTGTCTGCGACAAAAGAAGTCCCTCAAAGAATAATAATTTACTGAATTAGGAGCTTCAAAGAAAGAGGTTCTTAGGCGGTTCTCGCGTGAAAAAGCCAAGGTCGCTCTCAGCAACTCTCAAAGGTTGCGAGGGAATTTTCCCAGCTTCCAAGTGACGAGATCTTTTCAGAAAAAAAAACAGCAGCGAACAAGCAAGAAAAAAAGAGGACGTAAGGAAGGAAAAAGAAAAAAAATACGAAGAGAACAACTTAGACGCAAAAAAGGATGAAAAACAGCGAAGATGAGGAAGGAAACGAAATGAAAGAGAAAGGAAAGAAAAAGGAAGGAAAAAATAAAGGCGGAAAAGAAAAGATAGGAAAAAAATGAGAAAATAATGTCAAAGAGAGAGAAAAAGAGAAAGAAGGAAAGAAAAAGGGAGGAAAAGAATAACAGAGAACGAATAGGATAGAAAGAATGAGAAAAGGATAGAAAGAGAGAGAAAGAATGAGAAAAGGATAGAAAGAGAGAGAAAGAATGAGAAAAGGATAGAAAGCGAGAGAAAAAAGAGAGAAAGAATCAGAGAGATAAAGAAATAGAGAGAGAAAAAGAAAGAGCGCGAGAGAGAGAAAAAGAGGACCAAAAGAAAAAGAAACATTTCCGGTCGCAACCACGCTTTCCTTAACGTCCTTATCCTCATTCAAGTCCAGAGTGTCTACTGCTATCTCTCTACATCAAAGGCTTCTTGGTTTTCCCTATACGGACGTGAAGATGTACGTAATCTTTCAAAAGAATACAAACTAACCTAATTCTAGAATCCAAAATGAATTGTGCCAACATTTGTTGCAGCATTAGTGTTCAAAGTTGTCGAAAGTCACAAAAGCCACTCAAGCTCTTGAGCCATTTAAGTCTAAGAATCCTTTCTGCAAAGTTCTTTTTGTTTAAATCATCATGTTCCGTCTCATTTCGAGTTTATTTCCCTTTTATCTTCCTTTTGAAATTTCCTCGCATCGCACCTCAAAAAAATTCATCTCATTTGCTGTTGACGAATTACTTAAGACGATTTTCAGAAATTTGCAACTTTATATGCAGGGTGTCGTGTCTTAAGACGATCATATTAAAGTCGGAGATAGAAAAGAAAAAATTGAATCGAAAAGTCCTTTACGACTTTTCGAAATATTCAGCCGTTTCGGAGTTATGAGAGTTTGAAGTTGACCAATCGCGAGCGAGCTGGTTATCCATCCCCTCTACCGTGACGACCGCGCAGCGGGGCGGTACCACGATGCCGCTTCGGTACAGTAGCTGTCAAAAATTTTATACTACTGATGAGTAAAAGTCCAATATCTCAAGAAATACTACTCTCAGCGATTTTGTCTATACGACCTTTTTTTGTAGGAAATTCAATTTGCAACAAATTTGTCATGCACATTTTTTTGATAAAGTTAATTATTTTGAAAATAACAGGAAAAGAACGAAATTTTGGGTATAAAACATCTTCAACGAGATGTACCAACTCACCGGTACAAGTTTCACTTTCGCCCCAATGAACACTATTGTTGAGTGTTTTATTATGAGTAAATTGAGACCAGTACGAAGACAATAGCTTAAAATGCTGCTGAGTAAGAGAATTTTTACAAAACAAATACTTAGTTTTACGTATGTTTTTGATGGAAAATTTGCCTATGCGTTCAGAAAATATAGTTAAAATAAAAAATGATTACATGATCCAAATTACGGTGCCCAATTCAAAAGTTCCTTTTATTGAGCCTCAAAAAAATGCACTTTTGTAATTTCAAGATTTGTAACATCAATATTTTACGTGAAAGTATGACTCTATAGCGAGAAATAACTATGGGATAGAAATCTAGTTATGCAGTATAATGCAGGGTAATTGTGGAAAATTGCGAAACTAGTTGATGATCCGGAGCATTTTTCTGGAAAGTTGGCTCATAAAAGACCTGCGAGTTCTATAAAGCTGGGTATCGTGAGGGAGTCTTCTCAATCTACTCACGGAACACACAATCGTTTTACTCCAGGTGCGTGACCACCTGCTGTTCTCGGCTTATTAAAATCCCCATGTACAAGTAGGATTCGCGAGTCCGGTCGAAACATTGCGAACCGGAAGTCGTCAAGGGGTCCTAGACAAAGGCACTACTTCCGTTTAGACTACATTCACTTTGCGTTCGAGGCACTGTCTTCCACTTGTGTCACACAAGATATTAACGACTGCCAAGATAATCGAAACAATTTGCATTTGCTTCATAAATCTCGTTTGATATTTTCAGTCCTGCCAAGGATGTTCACAAATTTGAAAAATCGTAGTTTATGCGAAGGGATATGTTTTTCGGAAACAAATAAAT
>WNHD01004878.1:0-13251 GCA_011057455.1 Ganaspis sp. Gsp50 | reverse complement strand
TAAATGATAATTTATGGAAATCGATTTATATTTAAATATACATTAAGCACCATATATGAGATGTCAAAAAAATGTTTTGCGCAGCCATAGATGCTTTATTTTAGGACTGCGCTTCATTATAAATTTTTATGTCTACCTATCATTTAATGAACATTGCATGTAAATGTTTACTAAATCTTTAAGTTAAGGCTTGCCTAAAGCTTAAAATGCAAGCTTTGGGCAAGCTTGCCGTTAAACACTTAATTATAGCGAAAATTTAAATCCTTACGCAAGCTTGCCTAAAGCTTGAAATTAAATCTTGCGAACCTTGCACTTAAAGCTTGCCTAAAGCTTTAGACAAGGTTCAGTGCTATGTGGGAAATTGTATTATCTTATTAGCAAGTTTTTCAAGATATAAAGATATAGAGTAGCTAATTACAAAAATGAATAATTTTAGCATTATACAATTGTTTAAACGCATTACTTTTCTTATTCATTATTTGTTTCAAAATAAGGATAGAAAAGCGAAGAATTATATAAACCAATTAAAGTCGATTTTAATCTTTTGCGCATAATTATTTGTTCATCATTTTGTCTTTTTTCTACTAGCTCAGAATGATAAAAATTATTCTTGCTCGCGTGAAAAACCATCTTTTTAGTTTGAGGTTATGTTCCGGTCCCTATCCTCCTTAATCCAAATTAAACCCAAATTAACATTCTGAATTTAATTCGCTTTCATTTGACCGGAATAACGGGTCAAATTAAATTTTAATTAATATCAATACTTAATTTCACTTTAATAATTATTTAAGACTATAAAAATGAGGTTCGTTGAAATTTCCATATTAATATTTAATAAAAAATTAATTTGGTCTTTTATTTGGGTCAAATTAAAACAAATTATATTAAGTGTCTTAATTTAGGTTGAATTTGTATTCAATATAAGGATTTAAATAAATAAGTACTTGGTATAAATCAAAATTAAATTAAATTGGTTTTTATGGGTGGAATAATGATATTTTGTTATAACGCAGTGAACTTTGTTTGGAATTGAGGTTACCAAAGTTTGTGGCAGCTAGGCGAATACTGTAGTTCCATCTACCTGTAAAGCGTCAAAGTTAGTCGCAACTGTTTGAGCATGCGCCGCAGTCTCTTTTACTGTTTTGCTGTTGTGAATGCAACTTCAGCATTTGATTTCGCGTATTTTCTTTTTCTTTACTGTTTCTTCTGATTTTTCTTCTTGTTCCTTTCTTTATGCTTCTGCTTTTTTACTTTCTATTCTTCTTCTTCTTCTTCTTAAACTTCTTATACAAATTCAAATTAAATCAACCTTCTTCGACCCTTTATTTATCGCACTTCTTGTCTCTTCTTTTTCTACTACTGGTACTTCTTCTTTCTTTATTTTCTTCTTCTTCTTCTAGCGTCGAAAGAATCACTCCTTCAAGCGAGCCGTCACATTGTAATCTTGTTTCTGTGGTAAAACGGAAGTGCAAGAATTAATTACAATTAAAGATGGAGAAGGACAATTTATGTTGACATTTTGACAACAGAAGAGTCATCTAATGTTAGAAAGTCGTCTGCTCTCGCAATAATTATTCCCGTTTCAATTCAAACTCTTGATGTGGTTCCAGCAGGTCGATCTGCTTCTATTTTCGAAACCTGCGTCTCTCTAGCAGCATACTGAGCCTCTTTCGATGGCGGGCAGAGATGATTATACGGTTCTCGCTTGCCAAAAATTATATTTGACCGGTACCTTTCTCATTTCCACACATCTGCAAAATAACCTTTCCTGCAAGATTGGCAAATCCTTTCATTTCCGCACTTATTAAACAAAAAGAAATTTTATGCACTAAATGTAAAATTTTTAATTAATTTTTTTATTCTCATTGCTTTATTGCTTATTTTAAACAAACTCTAAACTTCTTTCAAAACACTTCCTCAAATACAAAATATTAAACATTGTTTGCTTTTAAAGATTATTTACTAAATGGATAGCACAATACAAATTATTACGATTTTCAAATTCAAAAAACAATAAAGAAATTACTGTCCGATTGAGAAACTATTTTAGAAGAATTAAGTGACTACAACATGTGTCAATTTAGATTTGTAATTTGTTTAAACAGTGTTAAACTATAAAATAAGTTTACAAGAAAATTAATTAAAAAAATCGTTAAAAATTTATTTTATTTTATTGAATTTATGATTGTCTGGAAAACCTAGAGTTTACTTTTATTGATAACAAATAAACTTAAGTAAATATTAGTCATCAGTTTTAAGCTATAATAATGTAACAAAAAGATTTTTTTTTAATTTTCCAAGAAAAAATTTAATCAGTTTCGTTCAAAATTTCTATTATGAAAATCAATTGTTTTTATAAAGTAATAATCAACAATTCATTTGAATAAAAACTTCGAATTATTGACTATAAAAAGTAATTGATTATCGAAATGTAATTGATTATCGATAATTACTTGACGATTGCAGAAATACTAGATATTTTGTCAAAAAAAAAACAGATTATTATATACATTTTTAGGTTATGTTTCACTGAAGCAGTGTATATACGCTGTTTTGAATTAGTGGCTCCTCGAATGGCTCATTTATTGCTGAAAATCAGCGAGATTATAGCTGAGTAGTTTTCAAATATTGCAGTCGCACAATATAATCACGCATATGATATTTACATATGCGCAGTAGTCACGTATGATATTTACACATGCGCAGTAGTCACGTATGATATTTACACATGCGCAGTAGTTACTCATGATATTTTTACGTGCGCCGTAGTCACACACGACATTTATACATGCGCAGTAGTCACACACGACATTTATACCTGCGCAGTGGTCACATATGATATTCGTGCGTGCGCAGTAATTACGTATGACATTTATACATGCGCAGGAGTCACACGCGACATTCAGATATGCGCAACAGTTACACATGACTGTTATACACCTCAACATTAATATAATTTTTCGATTATATGCATTTTAAGTACCATTGAGTTAAACTTTACCATTAATTAGACAATTTCCAATCAACATATGATATTTCGGTGAAAACCAGTTATTCATTGTCTATGATGTAGTAAAATCAACTATTTAATTATTGCATCAAAGTTCTTTCACTGATTCAAGTTTAGAGTGCAGAGATTATTTTTGGAGTAGCATAGGTTGATATAACCAGTTTGATCCCATGTGTACATGAACGTATGATAACTACTAACTGCAAGGGCAAGGAAAGGCGAGGAGAGAAAACGGAAAGGGCGTTTTATAGGTGAGCAAAGCAGAAGTAGAATAGCCTCAAAGGATTAAAAAACAAGGGAGCCCTCATCAAGACCTTGAAACCTAATCGAGATCACTCTCTGCCGCACGTAATTTTAGTCTTACCTACAGTGGTAAATTAATTTAACATCCGTAAGGACACTACTATTAAAACTTACCCTCATGAAAAAACAACTCAAGCATTGCATTTTCCATGTAATTTATGTATACACACTTGACCCTAACATTATTCAAGATTTTATCGGAATAATTCAAGAAATACGCGTAACGTACCGCAATTACTCAAGAATATTTAATACCTACTCTGGAATATGTCTATTATACTCAGAAATGATGTTTAAATGAAATTTATGCTCAAAAATGTAAATGACTCGATGAAAATGAATTTCACTAACTTCATAAATATAAAACTGAATCGAATATTCAAAGCAGATTGCTGTACATCAAGTATTTCTAGTTCCTTACAATAATAACTGTTTACTGCGAAAATTTTCCTCTTATTATCTCAGTTACTATAGCTTTATTCTGTGCATTAGAGTTACAAGTGCGTAGATTCGTTTAAATTTGTATCTGTCATAAATAATTAATTGGATCAAATAGTCAATTGATTGTTCTGCGTTAATTTTGTTTTGCATCAAAACATTTCAAAATTGCGTCAAAGTACCATACTCTTCATTTTCGTTTTATATATATCAGAATTTTAATTTTGCACTATAAACTTCTGTACTGCAAACATCTATCCTAATAATTAAATTGTTAGAAAAGGTCTTTCGTAACTTAAAGGACCGGGATTGTAAAAAAATTCGCATGCAATTCTAAAAAAAGACAAGTGGCATTTATTACATTAATGATAGCGTAAGTACACTGAACCGAATGACTCGTTCCGCTAGACGATAGATACGCTGATCATTAAATATAGCGTGCAGGGAATCATACATCTATCACACATGTGCCTTGAATGATTTTGTTACAGTTCACTACAAAGGTTGTCTTACACACAACAACGGAAAAATACATTTTTGCACCA
Organism: Ganaspis sp. Gsp50; assembly: GCA_011057455.1. Lineage (NCBI taxonomy): Eukaryota > Metazoa > Arthropoda > Insecta > Hymenoptera > Figitidae > Ganaspis > Ganaspis sp. Gsp50. The sequence continues at coordinate 8,955 of WNHD01004878.1, read as the reverse complement.
TTTCATCAATTTTGTTCCAAGAATGCCAACATCTAATCTATCAAGTGGTATATCACATGTCCGGTGATACATCACATACATCAGGTACGTGTAACATTATGTTATTCCTTAAATGCAGGACTAATGAATTCCGCCATTTTGTATACCTGGCTATATAATCAAAGAAGAGGAAAAGGAAGAAAAAGAATAGATAGAGGAAGAAGAGACAAATGAAGAAGAGACAGTGGAGGAAGAGACAAGTGAAGAAGAGACAGAGGAAGAAGAGATATAGCTGAAGAAGAAACAGCTGAAGAAGAAACAGCTTAAGAGACAGCTGAAGAAGAGACAGCTGAAGAAGAGACAGCTGAAGAAGAGACAGCTGAAGAAGAGACAGCTGAAGAAGAGACAGCGAAAGAAGAGACAGCTGAAGAAGTGACTGCTAAAGAAGAGACAGCAGAAGAAGAGACAGCTAAAAAAGAGACAGCCGAAAAAGAAGAAAAAGAAGAAGAGAATATAAGGATAAAAATTGAAAGTATATTTCGTTTGTAACTAAAAATTTTTCTAACCAATCATCCCAAAACCCTTGTAGGATCCGAATCATTAAATGCCAATTTCGTTAATTGGAATCACAATCTAATGAATCTTACGAAACAAAGTGTCCCAATTGAGGCAGAATATAAAATAAAAGTTACAAAGTCCATGAGGAACTATCTACAGCCATCCTTTAAATATTCGATTAATCCTACGAGTTAATAAAGCCACTAAAGATTGTGGTGATAGAACATGAAAATCAGGTCGTTTGAGTCCTGGGCAAAGATTTGCAAATGGTGTGTTTAATAAAAGTCAGTTGACGCAATGACTACGAATTAACACGAAACTAGCAGCTACGTCACATCCTCATATCTCGCGACATAGTGTGGACTCGCATAACAAATGAGGGCGCCTCATCCTCCTCCATCCCAGAAATAAATTATCGACTCAATATTGTAATCGAGCGCGGTGACCTTTTTAATTCCGTACGACCTGGACTTTGACAATGATGATTCGCATGAATTGACTTGACGCGTGCTCTGGGCAAATTTTAACGGTCGCCGACCGCCAATCAAACAGCGTCCTCCTTAATAAGCACGATTCCTCTCCACTTCTACAGATATCGAACACTATCTCGATCAAGGTCATACATTCGAGATCTGACAATCAAATTGAACCATATCAAATTGTCCAACGTATCAATCCAATCAATCATTATATTTCTACCAGTAGAAATTGTTATAAATTATTATGTTATATACATATTGCATTATATATTATATACACACACACACACACACACACACACATATATATATATATATATATAGAGGATGACTTAAAAATAATCTTATAAATTATTAGTATTTTACATCCTTAATTACGTTTAAAAAAATTTTAATTTCTCTCTATTCTTCATAAATCAGGAGTTAATCGATAATTCAAAGTTTCGATGACTCAAAATTTTTGTTAAAACTATTTTCAGAAACTGGAAGAAAACTAAAAATACCCGTATATTTTATTATTTCCTAATATTCCAAATCTGTTGGAGATGAATAGAATTCAAAGTTTTAATGCTACAGGGTGACTCAAATTTTTTTTAAATAAAGTTAGCATTTTTTAGTAAAATAAAATTTCTTTTCGCATATTAAGTGGGGGATGATCCCCTCTCCCCCCTCTTTGAAGGTGAAGGGGGTAAACAAAAAAGCATACTCTATTGTAAATTGACATAAAATCCATACAAGAAATATCATGCAGCGGGGGTCTCAATTTTCAAAAATATGTATCACGTAATACATGGATGACGCTTAAATGGCCAAAAAGACCCGTATATTTTTACTAATATTTCTTATTCATCGAAAGTTAATTGAATTTAAAGTTTATGAACAACACGGTGACTTAAAATTCTTGAAAAAACTAGCATCTCTGCAGAAAAAACAAAATGTTCATCAATGCATCACCTACACTCAGAAAAAAGTTTCTTTTCATTTAAAGAAATTACTTTCTTTGATTCTTTTCTTTTATTTTCTTCTAATTTTCTTTTATTTAAAGAAATTTCTGCATTAAATCAAAGAAATTCTAGTATTGATATACATTGAAAAATATGTCTGGTTAACTTAACTAAAATTCTAGTTGACTTAACGAATATTCTGGTCGATTTAACTAATATTCTGGTTGACTTAACTAATATTCTGGTTGACTTAACTAATATTCTAGTTAATTTAACCAGAAGAAATAGTAAGGGCATATTTAACATCCCTTTCTGGTTAAGTTAACCAGACATTTTTAACAGTGTACGGTCAAAGATATTTTTTTTTTAACTAAAGGCATAAATTTGTTTGAAACAAAGAAAATTTCTTTAAATGAAAGAAAGATGAAATTTGAATCAAAGATACAAGCAGATTTCATTTATTCGGATTTAAGGAGTGTGTCAAAAAGCTGGACGAAAATTAAAAAGACCCACACTTTTTTATTTCTCTATATTCCCCTTAGATCAGAAGTTAATTGAGATCAATTAGTTTGGATGCTACAGGATGACACAAAATTTTGATTAAAGTTATAATTTCTATAAATATCTAACGAATATAAAAAAGCATTAATTATTTAATTATTAATTATTAATTTAACTTTTTTCTGTATTACCAATGTCAGTAGCATTCAAATTTTGAATTCGTTTTTAAAAACTTGCAATCACCCTGTAATATTGAAACTTTAAATTCGTTTTACTCGTGATCTATGAAGAATAGAGAGAAATAGAAAAACAGTTGTCTTTTTTATTTTTGTCTAGATTCTGAAATGCTTTAAACACACATTTTATAAACAAGCCTGTAGCATTATAGAAAGTTTTGCGAATTAAGTGAATTTCCAATCTATGGGGAATATAGAAAAAAATAAAAAATATGGATCTTTTCGATTTTCGTCTAGTTTCTGGAAGTTCTAGTTTTATCGATTTGATTTAAATGTTAACAATTTTGAGTCATACTGTAGCATTTGCAATTTAAATTTAATTTACTTAATAAGGGAATATAAAAAAATACGTACATTGTAAAAAAAACTTCAACTGCACTCAGAAAAAAGTTTCTTCTGATTTAAAGGAATAGCTTTCTTTGACTCCTCTGATTTGATTCAAGTTTAATTTATTTTTAAATCAAAGAAGATTTCTTTAATTCAAAGACATTTTCTTCTATTTAAAGAAATTTCTGCTTTAAATCAAAGAAATTCTAGTATTAATATAGGTCAAAGTAATATTTTTTTTAATTAAAGGCATTTTGTTTGAAACAAAGAAAATTTCTTTAAATAAAAGAAAATTTCTTTAAATAAATAAAAATGTATTTAAATGAAAGAAAAATGAAATTTGAATAAAAGATACAAGTCAAAGATAGTTATTTCTTTAAATCAAATGAAACTTTTCTCTGCGATTGAAATAATAAAATATTTGCATAGAATGGTTAAAAACGATCTGAGAATGTGCCAGTGATTTTTAAGATTATCTCTATTGCAGAGAAATTGACTTTTCACATCAACAAATTATTTAGTTATTCTAGATTATTTTTTTTTTTCTCTTAATTAGAAAGTTAAATTCTCTATATTAGTTTCATTCCAAAATAGTTATTTTGAGTCAGTAAATTCTTTTTCCACGTGCATTTTAAATTTTCGTCTACTTTCTAGTAATGATAATTAATGATAGATTACTAATTGCTATAATAATCTATTTAGTAATTCTTTTCAATTTCAATAATTAGTATTTTCTACTAATTGAAAAAATCGAATTTTACTATTTCAATTAATACTAATTTACTAATTAAATTAGTAGCAATTTTTTATAAATTGAATTTAATTAAAGTTTTACCGTCTTGTGCTATAGAACTAAGGAAAGTATAGTTGATTTTACTACGTATGTTGTAATTAATAAAGGCAAGAAAGTGTCTTTGGGACTTGTTGAACTAAAAAAAGTAGTAAATTCTACTAATACTTAAAATTGTTTTCAGCGCATAGATTTGATCTTAAAAAATGAAATCTTTAAAGATCTGGATATGTATGCCTTGCAGAGGAAAACATTTTATTTTCCTGTGTGACTACACACATCGGAATACGTAATGCGCCACCTTCTGCATAGTTTATGTAAAGTAAGAGCACTATGTTTCGTCTCAGACAGAGAGCATGTACCTTGCATCCGACATTCATTAAGCCCTTAGTTCATTAGTTGCAACTTCCATTACAATAAAAAGACGCAAAAAAATTACCCATTTTGAAAATAATAAAATGATTACCATATAGAAAACCCAAATTATTATTATTATTATTATTATTATTATTATTAATATTATTATTCTTATTATTATTATTACTATTAATTTTGCAAAAAAATAGCGTTATAAAACTTATTGTTTAATCTTCATCTTCACGTGTTTCATCTTATTTTTGAGAAAAGATACTTTTTCGGATTTAACGACACTCATTTGTCATACAATTACAGCTCAATTTTCGGCTTGAGATTGTATGCGTGAACGTGTCACGATTTAAATTGGTCTAAATGACATAATAGAGTGATTAATTTGCGTCGGGAATACAACACACTAATTTCGCAATCTCACAAATCTATTTCAAAAAATATTCAAAGAAGCATGTACGGCGCCAATTATTCGATAGAGCGTGTGTAAATTATACTGTTAAATTGCCCGCATTATACGCACATCAGTCTGACACTGATCACAGACCATTAAGATCAAGGTCATATGTGTTCCAGATCAATTTACCCTTATTCCACACAATCTTATTCTTCTCCTCGATCAAATGAATCACAAAAAAGAATGCAAGAAAACGTAAGAGAATAATTATTCAGACAAGATAATAAATCCATAATATAAGATAATATCGTACTTTGAATTACATATATAAATGTATGTTTATGTCACATTAAACGTGTATTGAAGGAACGTGATTGACTTTATCAACATATCGCACTTGCAATTAACATTCTAAGGAAACTGAAAATTGTTGTATAACAAATTGTGTTAGAATGAGGAAAGAAACTTAAGTATACATCAACAGTTTCACAGAAAAAACAAAAAGCAAGTTTCAGTGATGATAATTTGTACAATCGCGCACAGTGCGCCAATGAATTATAAAAATTCGTTTCACTTTCTTTATCATTTTTTGAGCGACAAAGAAAGTGCCATTTTCGTTCTTTGGTTTTTCTCTAATTTGGTATTTTGCGAAATTCACCAAGCATTTTGTTAAAATGATTCTTCACTTTGAAACTAAAATCGCAGTAAAAAACTTGAAAATATGATGAATTGAAAGTCGCGGTGCTGTAAAAAGTGCGCTTGATAGAAAATAAGTTCCCATTCTTGCTTATTAACTTCTTTTGTAACGGTTGAAAATAATTCAAGGCCATTTTCGAAGAGTCGGATGCACGCGTTCTTACTATTCTAACTCATGAATAATTCGAAATCGAAAGTTGGCGAAACAGCAAATCAGAAGAATAAGAGTAAAAGACTGGATGATGGCAAAATGCGGATAACCTCGTACTTTTTTCTAGACTCTGTTCAGGTTCATTTGAGTCTTCACTGTCATGCCTTTGCACTGATACATCAAGACCTGATTTCTTCCTCTTCTGCTTCTGTGATGGCAAGATGACGATGGCTACAGTCCCACATCATCAGCAATCAAGATTGATGGATGCACTGTATATACACGGCTACCTGGATCTTCCAGATTTCAAGAAGACAACGATTTACTTTCACCTCTTTAAAAGGAGAATCCGCCGAGTTTTTACATTCTTTTACTCGCATGTAACTTTTAAAACATTCTGTATACTTGAAAGGGGCAAAATGTAATAACAATACTGCCCCACAAAATAAAATAATCTTTTTGTCCGACAAACCATCATTTAGTCATTCCTTACGCATTTCGCTGAATCCAAATGCGAGGTCAGAATTCAAATGTTACTTCGCGGTTTCTTTCTAGCCTCAAAAAACAAGAAATTTGAGTTTAAATTGTTGTAGAATTTGTAAAAACTATAGAAAAGAATTGAAACCTACACTAATGTAATCTTTGAAGTATTACCTTTAATTTGAGCCCAAAAAACTTTTGAAATATTCAGTAGTTCCCGAGATATGGCTCATAATGTCCGCACATGTGAATCGGCCAAGCTGAGATTTTACCTGAAAGTAATGACTTTTAACGCTCGGCCGATTTACGTGCGCGGATGTTTTGATTTAAATCTCGAGAACTGCACTGAGAGAAAATATTTAAGAAATTTCAATAAACACATTTTACATTTTAATATAATAGTAATGATTTAGGGAAAATGGTAAAAAAAGGGAAAAATTAGTATAAGAATATTAAAAGTTAGAAAAGAAATTTCAAGCTTTAGTAATTATATTAGACACATCAATATATTTGTGTTGATGTTTGTAAAATTTTTCTCATTTTTTACCGTTTTCCCTAAATTGTTACTATTATATTAAAATGTACAATGTGTTTATTGAAATTTCTTAAATATTTTCTTTCAGTGTGGTAAATATTTTTTAAGTTTTCTGTGCTCAAATGAAAGATAACACTTCCAAGATTACATTAGTGTAGGTTTCATTTCTTTACTATAGTTTGTACAAATTTTACAATAATTTAAACTTAAATTTTCAACTGGGTAATAAACTCAAAATCTTTTCTGTAATATAACCTAAACTTACACAAGATACAGACATTAATCAATTTAAAAAATGTGAAGCTTTAGGGATCACAAAATACAATTATTATAGAACGAACTTTTTTAAAACTTTATTAGCATATATCTTTAGGACATGTGGTTCGTAGACAAAAAGTTGTCGTGCTTTTGCATAATTTCAGTGGAGTAAATCATAGTTTTATTTGCACCAAATTATCTGTTTGATCTACACGAAATATCAACATTCGTGTGATTAACGGTACATAATATTTTGTATATGACAACAATATAGTATATCGCAGGCAGAGTACACCAGAAACTTGATTTAGCGGTTCTTGATTTAGCGGTCGTTAAATGCCCTTTCCACGAAACCACAGTTTCATGTGTGCACCAATGAAAACCGTTGTGACGTCATTCTCGATTTAGCGGTCTACCCCCGAGCCGACCGCTAAATCAAGTTTCTGGTGTATATCGCGAACGGTCTTTACAGGATAACACACACACTATGCCAGAAATTAAAATCACTTCTTTCCAGTCAAGGCCGTCCAGCGAGCACGTGGATCGGCTGTAAAAATTGCTCACATCAGGAAAAGTATGTCGACCAATGTTTGATAAATGACCCCAACAATATGTATATTTACATACGTATACAATTTAAACACCTATACAATTAATGTATATAGATACAATATACAATAAATGTATAAGTACAATATACAACAAATGTATAAGTACAATATACAACAAATGTATATAAGTACAATATACAACAAATGTATAAATACAGTTAATGTGAATACAATTAATGTAAAAACACAAGTGCGAAATGCCAGAAGTGTTATTATAACATTATAACCGCTATTTATTACTGCCATTAATGGCTCAATAATGGCTGCCGATATAGTTTATAACTATATTTTAAACGATAATTCTTTTCCCTGAATCATTTTCTCTCTACCATCAATTGCTACTTTAGACATTAATTTTTTTCCGAGAATCTTCTTCTCTCAATCAAAGTTCCCTATATGTATCTATCTTTCTCTTCAATTCCAACTTTTAAATTCAAAACAAAATATCAGATTATGTGTAAATAATACCAATTCTTAAAAGAAACGCAGTGTTTGGTGATTTATTTTACGCGTCGAAATTTCAAAAGAAATTTATAGCATGGAGAATTCAGAGTTTATGTTAAGAGTGGCGGCACCTACGCAGGAAAACGATTGTCTGGCTGTAAAGTGGCCAAAGGCGAAAATGTGAAGCACAAAGGAACCTTTTGAACTGTGCGTGTTATGTGGAAAATGAAGAATAACTAGTCTGCGCATGAATGACGCTAATAATTTATACTTTGAACTAGAACTGCCCAGAATGAACCCGTTTCTACGATATAAGTATACATATCTATATGTGAAGGCATTACATCAGCAATCAACATAATTACATCCAGATCCAGTTGACTGCATATATGAGAAGCCATAAAGACCAATAACGACCAACAATACAACTAACGACATTAGTTGGTAAAAATTAACTCGACTTGTGCTGATTTGCACTAGTGCATAATTGTCGGAAGTGCACTTGAAGGAATAAGTCCTCTTTCAAACGTGTCGTAACGCCTTGACCTTGAAACGCGTTTCATTTGGCCAATCAAAGGTTGATTGAAGTTTAGAAAAAGTCCAATTCCTTTGAGAAGGAATGAACCTCGGGATAAACCGAGATTTCTTTCAAGTGGCAAAGAATAGTACAGTAGTAATAGTTGTGTGTGTGTGTGTGTGTGTGTGTACGTGTATATCCGTATATATACGTATATATACGTATTCATATGTATAGATTGTTCTATACATTATAGCTTGTAGATCTTTAAGCAATTTCTCCTCTATACACTGAGAAAACGAGCAAACGTTCTATTCGGTTAAATTTAATCAACAGAAGTTTGCAGGTGCTATATTAGCAGTGTTTCGGTTACTTTCAACCGACCCAATTTCTCAGTGTATATGTGATTTATTGTATGTAAACATTTTGTATTTATACATACATTCTGTATTTTATATATACGTTTTGTATTGTAGATACATACATTCTGTAATTACGTTATATAAATATTTAATTTTGTCTACGATTTACAATTTTGCATTGATTGAAAAATTACTGCACAACAGTTTCTTTTTTTTTTAGTTTCAGTACACGGAAAGAAAATTCTAAGAATTTTTCTGAGTAAAATCGGGGAAAAATTACCGTGCTCTCTAGTAATGTGATCATAATAACTTAGCACTGGAAAA
>WNHD01004877.1:0-11152 GCA_011057455.1 Ganaspis sp. Gsp50 | reverse complement strand
CAAAAAGTGCTCTTTTTTGAACTGTTCCAGAAAAGGGAGTTTTCTACTTATCGTCAGAGTTACAATTCATGCTGTTTTTTGAACTGAGTTATAAAAACAATCATGTATCCTGACAGATATATCATTTTAATAAGTTGTAGTTAGATCAACACATAATATGCAATATTTATATATTTATGTAGACTTATAATATCATATAATATAATTTCTCCCAAATTTTCGGATAATAGAGAATTACCAGTATGTAACATTGAAAGCAGAATTCTCATCCACAAATAAGAAATCAAAAAATAATGTTTTGAATAAAAATTGATTCGATACATCTCTAATTCAGGAAGTTTATTCCATAACCTAGTGCCTCTTATAAGAAATGATATTTGCATTTTGCAAGTACGTTTTAAAACATTTTTTCTTTCACGAAGTCTATTCGAAAATCTTTCATCTAAATTTCTAAACTCAAAAAAATCAAATAAATACAATGGTTCTTTGTTATTTTTAAAATTTTTAAATTACGTTATTTTTTTATTAGATTCAACTATATGATTTTAATTTCTTTCAATAATTATTAAAAGTCGGCTTTATGAATGATAGACTACATCCTTTATGGGTAGCCACTTTAGTCTAGCTGCACCTTGAAAGTTTCCATAAGAAGAAAAGCTAATCTTGCCATTAGCGTAAGTAAAGTCGGAAGTCCTTTGAAGAAGTATCGTACAACCTATTACTAGAAATTGAACCACACAATGGAAAGCTTTTGTAGGAACTTCGCCAGCAATGTACTTTATTCATCAAGCCCTTTTGAATTCTGTTCAGTCTCCACATTCTTTTTTGCATCGACTCTAGTAGGACTTTCGGAAGCATACTGGCAGATTCAGCAAGAACGATAATTCCACTTCCTATCTCGGCCTAGACATCAAAAAAGGCCTCTTCGATTCTTTGAAAGAAATGGATTTGCATACAATGACCGGGAGATAGTCGGCAGATCGTTTCGGAGTAAAGGAAGAATTGAGTAGATCGTTCTGCGATGACAAAACTTCCTCGAATTTCGTCCCACATGCGTCATTTCAATTGATTCTTGTAACCAAATACTTTACGTTCAAAAAGAGAATTCTAAAATTTAAATAAGTAAATTATTTTCTTGTATACTGTTAATGTAAAGAGTTACATACAATACTGTTAATGTAAAGAGTTACATACAATACTGTTAATATAAAGAGTTACATACAATACAGTCAAGGTTTATAATGATTTTATGAGGAATGGGAAATAAGTTAAATACGCGATTCAATCAAAATGAATTATGTGGGTATTAATCTGATGGCAATAAACAATAGGGATTCAGAAAATTTTGTAAAAAGGAAAGTTGATTTCTATGAATACCCTAGAGGTCTTTCTCAAGTTCTACCTTGCAAGGAAAGGGTCTGTTTTATGCTGGATTATAAATGAGGAAAGTAGATGAACGTATAGACGGCAAAAGAGGCGTCTGCCAGGGAGGCTGTGCTGACGGCAGATAAGGATGTTTTATGCTCCATAGTGGTATCATGTGTTGCAGCCCAACTCCCGCTCGACACTTTATTAAAAATAACACAGAGGGCTCTCGACCCCTGATCTTTCTCGGCTTTTACCCGAAAGGCTCGCGGGCAAAGGATGCGCATATCATTTCCTTAAAAGGCGATTTTGTCGCCCGCTTTTCGTCAAACACTTTTCACTCACCATGGAACTTCAAAGCCGGTAACATCTAATCCATTTTCAAAAGCATACTCAAATTTTATTCAAGCAACATTTGGTGCTCAATATTTCGATTCTCCCATTCAATCGCTTTTTATCTAAATTATCTGAGGCATAATAATAATAATTTATAAACACGTAATAATAAAAATGACAAAATAGTACTTAAGAAACTGTGGTAGTGATGATTTACCTCTCCTAGCCTCAGAATAAGAAATATTCATGTGGTGATCTAAATAAGGATTATAATTGTATTGTAATTATACTTTTCATAATTTGTGCTATATTGAAAATAAATTACTTTTAATTGAAAAAAGGGACAGAGATTATGCTAAGCTTTTCTGTATTTATAATTTATTTCTCTCTTCAGTCACAAACTGTCGAATATGTCAATATTCGTTCATTTATTTTTATTGTGGGATCGCTTTTCCCTCTCTTCTAGTACATTTCGCCAGAAACAAATTTTTAGAAACAATTTAAAAGGTAGCTATGATTAATATTTTGGAGTCCCAAGTTATTTATCAACAATTGATCTAATTATTTAATTTTTTTTCTTCTGTTTTTCTTTTACTTTCTTTGACCCTATTTTTTATTACTAATTTATTACAACAATTATAAACCTAGTGAAGGAAAAATAATAATTCTACGCTCGTCGATTATAACAACACTGAGAAGACGGTCAGCTAAAAATAAATTATCTGATTATTGAAATTTTATTCTATTTTATTTTGTATTTTCGTAATCTTTGGTGTTCTTACTATTATTTTTATATTTTAAATTAGAAAAATTAAAAGTAATCATTACAAAACGATAATGGTATCGTTTTTTATAAATAAATGAAAAAAAAGATTTAAATATAACATTAACGAAGACAGTAAAAATAATTTTGCAAACACGATTAGCAGCATTTGGACCTAATCGACTTAAGCAGACGTACATGCCAGACTATTTTGCATAAAACCGTCTGACTTCCAACGTAAATCCACGCGAACGACTGGTACACACAAGATTCTCGGTTTATGGTTAATCGATATGGTCGGCAGTAGTTTTGTTACATTAAGCTATCACGCAAGAGTACTATTACCCGGTCTATAGTAAGCAGTTAAAGTAGTACTTGATGACGCTGCTAAAGCTACAAGAAACCTAACAAGATTCCTAATTGACCAGACAGCCATTCCAATTTTCAAGAGAAATACTACACTGTTTTATTTCCTTTGCAAACATCAATAGCAATTTTAAAAATATATTTCTGCTTAGGACTTGTTATAAAAGTGTAAAAAATAATACCAAAGCCACTTAGAATGTCAAATTAAATAAATTTATTTCCACTTAAATATAACGACTAAATTAGAACAAATCACTTATAACACCTCAGTTGCTTCTTCAACGAAGAATCGAAGGTAACTGCCACCCGTGTCGAAATTACTCTCCTGGTCCCCTGGTCACCTTCTTTCCTGAAATAGATAAAACCCAAAGCGGCCCTTTGTTTATAGGACCTTTCCCTTTCGTTCCTTCATGGGCCTTTCCTCTCATTGTTCAATTTTATTGATATTTGCGTTCAGGTAACTTATCACTCTTCAGAATATTTTTGAGACTTTTATCTATTTTAGTTATATTTATCTCGCTTCTTCAAAAGTAAAATTTCGACATCGGACCCACTGTAATTAAAATTAAATCTTTAAATTTATTAAATTTAGAATACAATTATTAGAGCAAGCATTATACTTTTAGAAATTTCAAGAGTATCCTAACAATGATTTTTAATAAGAAGCGAACCTATTTGCACGATATTTTGTTAATATATTAAATTCCAATCCTCAGGTTGGATTTCCAGAGAGACGTGCGGATTTTAGCTGCCTTAGAGGATCGAAATATTAGCAGAGTACTTGGTGCCTGTTGTCGAGAAGAACCTTTCTGTGTTGTGATGGAGTATTTAGAGCATGGAGACCTTTGTCAGTTTTTGAAAACCCATATCACTGCTGAAGACGCTCACTCGATGCCAATCGGAGTCAAGACTCTCAGGTAAAGTAAATATCTGTATTTATATGTATCAAGATAATTTTCGTTTACTATTTCTATTTTACAATTATTTGATCTTTTACTACTTTGCTATTTCAAATTAAATTAGAAAAGTTTACTTTGTAATTTAATCTGAATTTGCAAAAATAAAAGTTTGGACATGGATTTAATTATTTATTATCATAAAATGAGAATGTAGAGAAAGACAGCTCGTTAATGAGAAGTCTGCAACTTGATAGTTTAGTAGTAATTCAAACAGAGGGGTGGAAGTTTGAATAGGTTGATGCTTCAATTAGGTGACTTTTCCCCATGGTTTTAACGATATCGGTTCTTGTTTCAGTTTCAACTGTCTCATCTACATGGCTGCGCAAATCGCGTCGGGAATGCGTTACCTGGAAAACCTGAACTTTGTACATCGAGACCTGGCAACCAGGTGAGTCTAGTTGATCACAAACTTTCCTGCCATCCCTCATTAAATCCTGAGGGATTTTAAGAAACGTATAAATGCGAAGCTAGAGAACTAGTTACTCTTCAAGAATACTACTATGAAAGATAATCCCACTGGAAAAGGAAAATTAATTCTGGACACTTTGAAATCTACTGGGCAAAGAAACTAGTGGGAACTTTGCTTTAAAAGTATTATTTGTAAATATGAGAGAAATGCAAAGCAAGGGGAACAGTAAAATAGAATTTCTTGAATAAATTACTTTAAAGTTGAAGATTCTTAATCAGTTGTTTCGCATTATAACTATACCATTGACGGTGAGAGTATTGAAAGGTACAGTAATTGACTTAGAGGTTTTTCTATCAATTTGTCTTTTAATGACCATATTCAGTATGTAGTTAAGAAAGCAATTAAGACTAAAGAGAGTCTAGAATCGCTTCTTGCGCTTTGCTGCTAATCGTCTTGGCTTCAATTTTGATTATTACTCGCATGATTATGTAGATTTGAGATCTCGAATGAATATTCCCAGGATTGAGTCGGGATTCAGGTATTCAGATATTTTGCTTGTGTTATAAAGTTCTTAATGGTATCACTCAGTGTCCGGATGTTCTTTCGCATATGATCTTGTATGCTCCTGCGCGAATTTTTAGAAGGTTTTCCCCGTTCTTCACTAAACGTCTTAAAACAAAGTATGCGAATGTATCAGTGATGAACCGTATTAGTAGTGAGGCAAACAAGTATTCTGATCACCTCGATTTTTTTAAATTTCAATTTGCCTCGCTTTATTTTTGTACTTCGATCAGTCTTATTTGATGTAGTAAACAACAGTGCGATCTAAGCTTTTGTTTTTATGTTTCCATAGTTTTTAGGGTTTCGGGACCGAGACCCTTATAGTTTCGCTACGGCGTCCGTCCGTCCGTCCGTCGTACGGCCTTATTCTAATGAGGCTCTAGAGGCTCTGCTCAAGCTCTAAAGGCTTGTATTCTTCTGGAGTCTATGGGAAGGAATTTTGGAGGCTCTGGAAAAACCCCTATAGGCTTCAGATGTTCTTTCTGGAGGTCCCCTATAGAATCAGGAAATGCTTCATTAGGGCTCCGTGACCCTGATTCTAATGATTATTTATTGTAAATTATTTTACTTACTCATTCTGATGTCACGCTATTATAACAAATAATGGTTTGTCAAAACTAAAGGCTATAAGAAAACCTAAAACAAAAGCAAATGGAACAAAGCAATTTTCAAATGTTAACTATATTTTTATAAGAAGAGTGTAAAATACAGTAGAGATGTCCAATCAGCCACGAAACCCTTGATTGCAGGCGCATTGCGACTGCTTTTTGGACTGATTTTTAACATTTCAATTTTGTTAAATAGTTATGTAGAATCATATTAATGTGTATGTTGAAATTAACAACATTAGTATTAAATTAAAAGGATCTTCTCCCGCCTAATTTTCGAAAATAAAATAAAACAGTAGCTACAATACAGATACTATTTCATTCACAAAATGATTGATACCAATTAGTATAGGGTTTAATGAAATGGAAACTACAGTACTTGTTAGCTTTGAATTGCTTCATTCCCGTTGGAAGATGGAGAATATTAGGGAGGAAATAGATACTGGGTTGTTAAGGCGTTGGCATTTATGCACGGCATTGTTTGCATGTCGGGACTTTATGAATGAGATTTGATCTGACTCTGTTAGATGATTCTAAACGGGCACCGTACGCGTCTAATTATCGTCCAATGGAAACGACTCACCATCACCCCGGGGCAGAAACATGCTGCTAACGAATCCACTGGTGATTTCCCCTGCGGTCTGTTCGTCACAGCCTTGTATTTGTTTTGGGCTTATGGAAATACACCAGCCGAAATAATTTCATTTACCATAGGAAAATCGATGCCCTCATGATGTTATTGAATTTCCATCAACAATATTCACTTTCTTTAGGCAAATCCCAAATATTTTCCACCCTTGGAATAATACAATTTTATTCAACCTGATTTCTTGGAATATAAATCTTTAATGTACAAAATAAATTTTTTTAAAAATTGTATTACTGGAACGAATTAATTACCCTTTTAGAGGGCACATGGAGATAATAAATTTAAATTTCGATTACTTTATCCTGAATGAAATTAAACGTGTTCCGCAGTAAGGACTAAATTCTCAGGATAAAGGAAATTAATTTGAGCTTTTGTTGTTCGGTGAAAATGATCCGAAGCTTCCGATACGTCGTATAAGTCGAATAAGAGCGCAATTTAGTTGGAAGGTGATAGAGTTTACTGTAATTCTGGGTCGAAATTGTTCTACGACCCCTTCAATGTCTCCTAGTGCCAGGGTGTAATACCTTGGTAATGGCCGGTAGGGCACCCTCACTACGTTCTATTAAGATTTACGAGCCATCAATGAGAGACACTGCTTGCCGGAAACTAGGTTCTGTACCAGGTACTGGTATATGGTAGTCCCATACGCTGTCGTATCGATTCGACAAGATGAGTGCTGCATTTCAATAACTGAAATCCGAGTATGCGTGGGACTATTCCTGCACGGAAAGCTTGCAAAAGTTGCTCGTTATGTATCTTTTACTTCAAAGACGACGTTGACTTACGTGAAAAGCTTCTGATAATAAAAGCTCCTTTTTTAGAAGATCCTGTCACTTTAATCACAATATTCCATCTCTCTAGAGGAATTTCTACCTGTATTATATTTTTTAACGATGAGAAATGCGGGAACTCAACCACCGCTAACTGGAAAAACCTTTTTATACTTTATGTTTTACAATAAATATTTCAAAACGTTTTGTTTATCAATTTTTTATTTAATTTTCACGATTCGATAACTCAGAACAAGATTTGTTAAACACGTGATAGGAAATTCAATATTCATTATTTGCAACTTGTGGTAATCAAACAATTAATATAGAAGCATACACCCATATCAAATTAAAGCATTTAATTAATATCTAAAGTATTAATGTATGATCTAATTATATTTATTTGAATCTTTCGGTTGAAAGAATTGAAAGGGTATGATAATCCTAATATATTGAACACAACATTAAACCAGGAAGAACTTTTATAAACTTCAAAACAGAAAATTTAAAAAGGCAGTGCAGAATATTAAAAAGAATATCGTAAAAGAATTAAATTATAACAAAAGATGGAGAATAAGACACGTTTTTATTGAGTTGTGTAGTGCAGAATATCAAAAAGAATATCGTAAAAGAATTAAATTATAACAAAAGATGGAGAATAAGACACATTTTTATTGAATTGTGCATTTTTATAGCTCCTTGGAATGTAGATATGGATGACATATAAATAAAAGAATTGTAATATTCTTAAATGACGGTAAAGATTAAAATATATATTTCTGAAATTTTGCTTCCTCGTGGAGACGTTGTCTTTCTTTTTAATATTAATTTCAAATCATAAAGACAAAGCTGTTTTAGGAAAGGATTTATATTGACAACAATGATAGATTTTTCTTTCGTTGAGAAAAGGACGCTTTGACATTTTGTGAAGTCAAAGCTGACGACCTACGAGAAACCGTTATCGGCTTATTTATGAGTTTTTCCTCCTGTGATGCACGGCTAGTTTTTAATGGAACATGAATCTAGTCTCGCGTAAATCCTTGCGACAAGCATGTAACGATAGAAAAAAAGTAAATTGCAATCGTTTTCCCATAACGGGAATATAAATATCGATAAAAGTGGGCCAAGTTGATGCGACGACAATCCCACGACGACAATAGATTTAGTTCGAGTACAACGTCGGCAAAGTTTGGTAACCGATAAAATCGCTCTTATCCTAGAAATTTTAGACGAAAAATGGAAGTTTCACGGTAGCTTTAATGCCTTTGAAGCACAAGTAGAAACCGATTAATTTCTGGGAGTAAGCTGACCTACTTAATTTCTCATTTTTATTTTCCAAAGTCGAGGATTTAAAAAAAAATGAAAGCATTATTGTCCTATGAATGCATGTAACTTCCTTTTTAATAAACGTTTATGTTCATAGAAACATAAAATTATTGTCGAACAAAATTTAATAATTAGTAATGTAAAGAGAGCATTAACGATACAAGAATCAAAATTATACTTTTCTACATAACAAAAATTATTGCACTACTTCACATGTAAACTCACAGGTAGCTTAACTAGTATCAAAGTTGGCTTTATAATTTAAATCTTAAATTCGATATCAACTCGTACCAGATAATCGCCCGTTGCAAAGCATATTTTAATGGTAGTCTTGCAAGTCTAAAAAAGTGGCTATCTCAAAAGTCTTATTAATTGTAAAATTGATAAAAATATATTCTTCCGTTCGTTACAAGTAATTTCATTAAGCAAGTATGAAAGTTAGTTTTTCTAAATTTATCATCTGTAAATTTTTATTTATTTTCTCTATTTAATTATTTTTCTGCTTTGGAAATGTTGAAGCACAATAACGATTTTCCATTCTTTAGAGCTTCGTCGATTTAAAGGTATAAAGTCATTGACGGAAATGTGGAAAGAATCGGTGATTGATCAAACGGTAATGTAATTCAATTGACTTAGAGAAAATGAAACACCTAAGGTTGCACGACTAGCATTCCACAGAGCTATTACGTTTCTCTAGACCTTCAGTTTTACCTTCAGTGGCGTATATCCGTTTCTTCTCAGACAGTAAAGAATCATTCAGTTGAGTAAATGGGTAAGGCCCGGATAAATTTTGAGGTAGCACTACTAGCAAAGCAACTAAGTAATGTCTTTAAATACCTATATTAGCCGTTAGTCCTCAATTAACAATAACAATTCTAAAAATTACATGAACTTTCTATTGGATGTAAAATTTTAATTAAATTCCTGAGTTTCTATGAGATTCCCTCCTGTTTTCATAGAATTAGATTACAGGGATAATCTAATTATAAATGTTAATTACAAGGGTTTCAGGATTTGAAGACCAAACATTCCTGGTTAATTAAAAGATTATTAATTTCAAAAATTCAATTTCTTAAGAAGCTAATTGTAAAAATTAAATTTCACGCGTTTTACAATTTGTTATAAAGTCAAAACACTAATAAACAAAGTTCTTCAAATTATTGATATTCAAATTATTGATTCTTTTGAATCCAAATTATTAAAACTGTAAGTTTCTAGAAATCGTTCAACTTAGAAACCATTGGAGTAAAATATTTAAATGAAAATCTAATGAAGAAAATGCACTAAGGGTTTTAAAAAGTAATTTTTCATATTGAAATCGAATCTACGCCAGTGGGTAGTACTATAACTTTAACACTCCAAATGCTTTTGTTCTGACTTCGGTTACAAATGTAGTTCTCCCTTTCTCGAGTTCAAACTTCCCTTCTCTTGCCTTCTCCTCTTCTGAGATGCATAGTCCAGCCAACTATCCAAGAATCCCATTCATTTATTATGCAGTCGTATGAATATTATATATCGCTGGAACCCTTCACCAATGAAAATCCATTTCCGATGTTAAGTTCCTGAATGCGTATGCAATAAACCTAAATCGAGATCTACAAATTCAGCTAGGAATTAGCTCCTGAATGGAATGGCAATTAAAATTTATGATAGCCAAATTCCCCTTCAAAGGGGACAATTATGCGCTTGGATAATTTGCTACAATTCAGCTGAACAAAGGATTACATATTATAGCAAACTTCTGTTTGATCTTTTTAAATTAGTGTTAATATTTAAAACAATATTGATGCAAATTAGTAAAATAAAACACACCACTCAAAACCTCTAAGATATCTTATTAGCAAAAACAGAATACATACAGCAAATTGTACAACCTATCCTTATTAATTGTCATTTTAAAATCACGCATATGCATACAGTTAGTTTAATTGGGAACACCGCTTGTAGTTACAGTAGTTGAACATGTAAAACAGCTGCCAATTCATTCAGTAAGTGACTTATAAAGGATATCCAAAGTCAAATCGTTGTCATCAATGCGACATTGCATGGCGACACCGACGACAGAAAATATTTTAATGATAGAAGTAGACTAAACCATTTTTAGATAAGAAGGTTGGAAGTATTGCATTCGAGATGTTCTCTAAAGTCGCTATCTCCATCTACAATTAGATACTCCTGAATTTTGAAGAATATATCCTGTAATAACTCTTAAATGATTGTTACTATCACCATCTACAATTTAGGGATCCACTGCAATAACATGTCAGGCTCTCGAACTTTTCATTTTCTACTTACAGTATTGGTCAGACGAAGCACGTAAACTAGTGCATTGTCTGACCAACACCGTAAGTAGAAAAAAAAGTTCGCGCACCTAACGTGTTATTGAATGATCGTTACTATGATCATCTGCAATTAGATACCTACTCTTAAATTGAGACGCACGTGTACAAGAGTAATCCAAAAATAACGCTTGACTAATTGTTGCTACCACCATTTGCAATTAGGTACCCCTCATTTTAGATTAACTAAAGCAAAAATAACGCTTGTGTTACGTCCAGAAGAGACGTGTAAGAACAATCATCACATTAATTTATTTATTTATTGCCTGTTTCATCTACTAAAGAATAAACTTTAGAACTAAGGGGACAGGCAGAAAGGATACTGATATTTTTGGTAAAAGCACTATTTATTGATATACAAATGGACGTGGTTTTCGTGCGAGAGGAACCCCCAGAGTATAATTGAGCAAGTCTTTGAGCAGCTTATTCTGAAGCAAGTATATTTATTAAAAAAAAACAGGAAGATAATATTTAGATACAAGTATATTTACCTGATCTCATTCGAAAGTGCAATTGACCAGAAAGGCTAATTTTGGGCTAGTGTTGTAACTAGGTGTGATAATCCCTTGAGTAAACAGTATAAATCGTCTCTCCGAAGTTTTTCGGGTCTGCTGCCACCAAATCCGGAGTCTTGGCGTTTATTAGAACAAGTTTGATTTGCGTTGAAAAGATCTTCACAAGAAACTTGGAACTGGATTTTA
>WNHD01004876.1:0-12862 GCA_011057455.1 Ganaspis sp. Gsp50 | reverse complement strand
TGCAATTGGAACTTGAAGTTCCAATAAACGTTATGCATTTTGTCTTAAAAATGACAGAAATAACAATTTTAACAGCATAAAAATGTAGTATGCAAATAACTTTTTTTATAACAATACCTAAAGAAAGATTAGAAATGAATTTATTATTGAGAAACAAAATGCAAATAATAAAATTGAGTTCACTAATTTAGGATAGAAAATCTACGCCATTGGATGCAACTGAATTTTGATAGATACAGTTTCTCTGAATCACGTAGTAGTTTGGTAAGGCGCGCTATTTAAAAAATTGTTCAATATCATTACTATATCTTAGTTTTTAAATATTTTTTTATTAGAAATCATCATACAAGTTACTTTGAATACTAAAGCGTTTTTTCTTTATATTTTATAAAAATTATTTAAAAAGTAAGAAGCCCGCACAGCACCAGAAGTTACCTGAGACTTGCCTGAAGCTTACATTGAAAGTTTGGGAATATTACACAGCAAGGGTCAGGCAAGTTTAGTGGAAGAAGAAAAATGTCCACATGTGAGGGAATGCTGGTAGCGTAACTTGCCTGAAAATTTTAATGCAAGTTTCGTGAAATATTATTTGAAGACTCCAAAAATATTCAGGAAAATTTCTTTAAATTTACAAAATTTTAAATTGATTATTTAAATAATTTTAAATGAAAATTATATTAAAAAATTTTTTAACATCACACAATTATGCTCATAGAAAGACAAACACCTTTTTAATAGTAGCCATCACAGTCCATTCTCAAATTCCTAAAGAGAATTGACTGACAAAATTCAACCTATCAACCGCTGCTCCATGCTACTTAGGTACATGTGAGCTTCTGACGATTTTTGTTCGGGGGCCATTTTAGCATCCCAAAAGCTTGGTGTAATTATAGAGAATTTTTGAAAATTTTAATTTATTACATTATTACAACATTTTTTGTCAAGGAATTTAAAAATTAAAATTAATTTTTTATTGAAGTGCTTAAAATAACATCGCATCGAGATGGTTAGAGATTTTGATAATTTTTGTTCGGGGGCCAATTTAGCATCCCAAAAGCTTGGTGTGATTTTAGAGAGTTCTTGAAAATTTTAATTAATTACATTATTACAACATTTTTTGTCGAGAAAACTGAAAATAACGATTTTTAATAGAATTAACATTAATTTTTTGATGAAGTGCTTGAAATAACATCGAGATGGTTAGAGCTTTTGATGACTTTTGTTCGAGGGGCATTTTAGCATCCCAAAAGCTTGATGTAATTTTACAGAATTCTTGAAAATATTAATTTTTTACATTATTACAACATTTATTGTCGAGAAAACTAAAAAAAAAAAAATATTTTTAATAGAATTAAAATTAGTTTTTTGATGAAGTGCTTAAAATAACATCGAGATGGTTAGAGCTTTCGATGATTTTTGTTCGGGTCAATTTTAGCATCCCAAAAACTTGGTGTAGGTAATTTTAGAGACATCTTAAAAATATTAACTTATTACATTATTACAACATTTTTTGTCGAGAAAACTCAAAATAACGATTTTTAATAGAATTTCAATTAATTTGTTGATGTAGTGCTTAAAATAACATCGAGTTGGTTAGAGCTTTTGATGATTTTTGTTCGGGGGCCATTTTAGCATCCCAAAAACTTGGTGTAATTTTAGAGACGTCTTGAAAATATTAATTTACGAGTTACATTTTAAGTGATTTTTAGTGAGAATTGCACTTGAGAGCACTCATTTTAGACTTTAAAACGAGCAAAACGAAGCATATCGTCGGAGCTACTGCAATACCGCGAATCTACGTTTGGTAAATACCGCGTATCTGCAATTCCATAAGGACTATATTTAGTGTAAATTTTCATGCAAGATAGCCCTTATGGAATTGCAGATACGCGGTATTTACCAAACGTAGATTCGCGGTATTGCAGTAGCTCCGACGATATGGAATTTTGCTAGTTAAGTGGATTTTAGCCGGATGTTAAGGCATATATGACGGCGACTGTACCTACATACATACAGTCGTGTTCCAATGTAGTAACGAAGTCGGGACCGGAAGTGACCATTATAGTAACGGTGACATTTGTAGGTTATGTTTCACAATAATATAAAACTGACAATATATTTCGCAGCACCACTGTAGGATGCAAAAATAATATTATAGGAAGTGTAATCATCGGAATCAGTCAAAATCCGGTGTAATATTTACCATTTACGTTACTATAATAGAACAAAATCTGTTCTTACAATGGAAATGTTACTACGGATGTAACTACAATGGAACACGACTGTGCTGCCGCTGGGAAGGTGTGTCTTCGCCCTAATTTCTATTTACAGCGCCTCTATCGACCGCAAGTGATATTCTTGTTTCAGTTCAGTTTCCTTTCTATTGAAATTTGACATTTGCTATAATCCTTATTTCGAGACTTTTCGAGTTTCGACTTTCTTCAATTCGATCTATTTTTCTGCTTAGTTTTTTCCACCTGGTGGTTTTTTCTCTTGTATAGAAGCAGGACGGTTTTTAAATTTATTAATAGCTATCAATAGCTATTCCAATTCGTCTTTATTGAGTTTAAAGCTATTAAAGTGCTGTAAAATGTAATTTTATAAGCAGTTTTAATTAAGAGAGACAAGTTATACATTTATCCCTTCAAAAGTTAAAGTGTATCAGTGTATATGACTATATGTCACTGATATTCATAATAATCGTGCATGTGTATCAGATAGCTACCAACTCTTATTTGTTTTTACTTCTTCGCTTATCAAATTTTGAAGGTAGTGTATGAAAGTTTTAATCTTTATTCTAGAACGAATAAATACCTTTTATTTCGCATATATTTATAATGTAAATATATAAATGTAAAAGAAATAAGCACTGATCAGACAAGAATATTTAACATAACCTTAAACGATTAAAATTCAAACATTTAAATATTGAATATTTAAATATCGGATAAAAAATAATTAAATTATTTAATTTAAAAAGATTAATTAACATAAATAAACAAAACTATTTGATATGCCGTCGACCGGGGCTTTTGTTTCCACGGCTAAAATTTTTATATTGAAGTGTTTAAAGTTCTCGCTTTCTGTAAATGTTGTTTGATATCTTGTAAATAAATGGCAATAAATGTTTTTATTAAATTCTTTGTCAGAGAGAGAGAGAGAGAGAGAGAGAGAGAGAGAGAGAGAGTAGAAAGAGAAGCATTAATAGGCCCCTAAGCTTATTTAGTATAATTTTAATATGATCGAAAATAAGTTGACTTAATAAATTCGAAGCCTAATTTTAATTTGCACAATTTTTGTTTTGAAAAAATGTTTACATAAACGATTATTCAAGAACAGAATTTTAACTAGACGGAAGTTTGTTTTGACAAGATATAAATGTGAATGAAGTAATTTTTATTAAAACATTTATCTGATATAATGTTTATTTAAGAAAACATTAAATTGTAATATTTTTAAATAGATATAATTTTATTAGGAATAATTACTTTTTAGCCGAATTATTGTTTCTTGGAGTTATTATCTGACAGAATTTCCATTCGTGCGAATTGCGAATTGTCCGAAAGTTTATTTCATATATTTTACCTATGAGGGTATGTTTATTGAAGAGAATTCATATAATTTTTTCATGGCCGAATTGTTATTCAAAAATATTTAGATTTGTTTAAAATCTTAAATTTGAGAATTAATATTTATTCGAATTTCTACTTATCTCAACTTTTATATAAGAGAATCATTATTTGTCAGAATTGTTATTCAACAGAATCTTAATAAAATCAACTTTTAATTTATCCAAAATTATATGTGAGCGACTGTTTAGGAAACAGAAGTTTCATACGGCAGAATGTCTATGTAACCGAATTACCATGTAAAAGAATTTCCAAGTGGCAGCACTTCCAAAAGAGTGATTCATCAAATAGCCGAATTGTATTTTATTTCTGACATTTACAATCAGTCGACTTCTGTCTATACAAGAGATTAAAAATAAAAAAGTCATACATTGTTTTTAAATACTCAAGCTTGAAATTCTTTAATGAATACTGGCACATTAGGAACTCGAATAATAATTAGTTTTCTTCCAAACAAACATATCTCCAAAAGAAGGCAAACAAAAGAAAAAAGTCATCAAATATTATTTCTTTTTTATTTTTAAAATGAAAAAATATATACTTAGATATCGAAGCGTTATAGTTACGTGACCAATGTTGTCACTCGTAGAAATCACTCACTTTCCTCCCTTGTTGCACAATATACTATAATTCTGTACTTTTGATGTTTAACAAGTTTTTTTATGATTTGTGTTATTTCACAATTCTAATTTGTATATTTAGTTTCGTTAATGTTGCTTTTGTAAACAAAGTTATACTTCTTTATAATTCTCTTAGGGGCCGTCCATAAACTACGTCATGCTTTCGAGGGGGGGGGGGCGAATTTGCTGACCGTGATGATCTGTAGAAAAAATGGCGGTAATGCATGTGAAGTATGTGACGACAGGGGGGGGGGGGGAAAAAATGTGAAAATTAGCGTGACGTAGTTTATGGACAGCCCCTTAATATTAGTCGATGTCAGTTTTATTTTTGTAATTTTTGAAATTAATAACGTCTCTACAGCGCGGTTTTTTATAATTTAAAATTAAAGTATAAATTCAATTATTAAATTAAAATTCGTTTCAGAAAAGACTTTGGTATTTTGAATCGTTGAAGCTTGTCTATTATAAGAAAGATATTATTATTATTATTATTATTATTATTATTATTATTAGTATTAGTATTATTATTATTAGTACATATTACAAGCTTCACAGCGTCTCCCCATTTCCTCATTTTTCCTCTATTTTAAAGAATTTATTGTCCTTTTCTCCAAATTTTTTAAGGTATTTTTTCCTACTTTATTTGGAAATTCGGATAATGGAGTTGAATCGCGTTTTAAAGCAGTACGACGATCGAAAGAAAAAGCAGAATTTTAAAAAATTTTGTTATTGTAACTTTTATAAACTTTTATTCTCTACTTTATATTTATTTTTAAATTTTGAAGTGAGTTTTTTAAATATTACTTTTAAAATTTAGAATTTTCTTTATTCAATTATTTTGCTTCTTTTTTTGTCATTTTGATCTATTAATTAAAAAAAATATTTGGACAAAAATTTTATTTAGCTGCAGCATTTGTTATTTGCTTTCTATTATTGTAAAGACTTCTCCAGTTTCAATTAATTTTCGTTTGTTATTTTGTCAGTTGTTCTCTATTGTATTTTAGAATCGAGTTTCTTTAATTTTTGTTTTTTCTACATATTTTAATAACTTTTATTATTTTCTACTATCTTTTTTAGTTTAAGTTTTTTAATTTTGTTTTCTTTAATTCTTCTATAATTTAATTGTCTATTTTTCTTTCTTTTTTCTCTAGTCATTTTTCTTAGTTTTATTTAATTGATCTACATTTTAAATTACCTTTTTTATTTTATCATTAATTTTCTAAGCAAATTTAATTGTTTTTTTCATTCTTAATCTATTTTTTCGTTTTCACTTAAAGTTTTGTATTGTTTCAGTGGTTTGCTAAAACTTGTCTCAATTTTTGATTGATTCTTTTATTAATTGTTTTTATAATCCTCACGTATTTTCTATATATTTTTAGTTATTTTTTATACTTATTTATATTTAATTGTTTACTTATTTTCTCTATGTCTTCTTTTTTGTGACTTCAAATTGTTTTTTTTTTCTTCCCTTTATTTGAGTTTTTTCAGTTTAAACTTCATTTTCTTGAATTTGCAAGTATAGATTTAATTATTTTTAATATACACTGACACTTTCAACAAGTTTCGTTTTTACATTTATTTTAAAAATTACAAGTATTCTCTGCGTGCTTTGAAAATTTAATTATATTATTTAATTATTTACTTCAATTTAAGGTGAGTTTTCGCTTTCTTATTTTAACCTTAATTTTCTTTGAATAGAATTGTCATCTAAATTTTCAACTGTGTTGTTAATTTTATTTTTTACGTACTTTTGTCACTTTCAGTTACTTGTTTATATTTCTCTATTGTTTTTCATTTTCTAAATATTAAGTTTCTATTTCTCACTCATGTTGCTTCCTCATAAGGAAGCATTTTTTCTTCAGTTTTCTTTTTCTATATTTCAAATTTTCTTCCTATGTTAATATTACTTTGTTTTTAAATTTTATAGTCTTCTTTAATTTCAGATAATAATTGGAAAATTTATTGTTATTAATATTTTTCTTTTTGTACCGCATTTTTTATACTTCAAAACATGTAAATTAAAATCTGTTGTTTACAAATTGTTATAAAACTAAATGCAAAGATGTATGTTGCAATCAAAAATGTTTAAAATTAAATAAATTTTAATATATAACCACAATGAAAAGTTTTTTTACTTCATTTCAATTCACAATGAGTTTATACATATTATGCAATTTCAAGCACTATACTAATTAACTACTTGGAGTTTTTCTACATTTCTAACTAAAATGGAAAAACATTTCGATGCTCCCCTGTTTTTTGTGAAAAAAAACCCTTTTGTGAAAACAAGCTCCTCTATTATATATTCCCCTTTTTCTGAACCCTTTTTGTGCTGTGAAGCCTGTTATTATTCTCATTATTATCATTGATTTCAATAAATAAATTATAAAAATAGTTATTTTAATTAATTTCATATTATAAACAAACTATCAAAAATTGGACAAAATATTTAAAATTCATTAATTTCAACTGTTGCAGGCATTAAACGAGTGAAGAGCACTTTTGTGAAAAATGTCATTAAAAAAAAAGTATAATCTATTGACAATAGAGAAAATTAACTTGGGAAAAATAGAGTCTGCAGCGCTATCAGGAAATTTAGAAGAATTGGAACATTTCACCCGCCATACAAATCAATCTGCAGATTACCATGAAATTGTCAAAAAAGTTATTGCCTCCAAGCAAACAGAAGCGGCCAAAATGCTTATAAACCGCGGCTGGAATTTGTCAAAAAGCGGACTTTACATTGACGAGAAAATGTTTTATATCGGTCATGAAAACCAAGTTCTACACTTAGCCATCACAAGCGGAAATTTAGAACTCGTTCAGTTTCTATTAACAAAAAATATTTGCCCAGAAACTTCAGATCGAGACGGATCTCCTCCCCTTTTCAAGATTCTCGATTTCCCTTACACAGATTCAGAATATTCTCAAATCTTAGACGCTCTCTTACAAAAAGGAGCTCGCATCAACATCACACTCGACGGTTTCACGATTTTACATTCTGCCGCACAGAAGGGAAACACAAGAATCATTCCTTTTCTTATTCAAAGAAAGTGCAGAATAAATGCCCAATCCGTAGAAGGTCTGACTGCTCTACACATTGCAGTGAAAAATCGTCATTTCGACGTTGTCACAATACTCTTAAAATACAACGCACATGTTGCATTACACGATGACAATGGCTCCACACCTCTTTCTTTGGCCATTGAGAATAATGATTTTGCAATGTTCAAAACACTCTTATTCGCTTGTATCAGGACTTCAAAAGAATACCTTTCACATGACGCATCACTAGTCTACTTGGCAATTGCGGCACAAAATGTCGAAATGATAAAACTGCTTCTTTCCAAGGGTCTCACTGTCAACAGCGCCTCAATAAAAACCGGACAATCGGCTCTCAATCTGGCAATTGAGAAAGGGAGTTTGGAAATCTTGGAGATACTTTTAAATTATGGGGTAGATTTAAAAACAGTGGACAGTGAAGGTTTTACGCCTTTGCACTTTGCTTGTTCGAAAGGAAATGCTTCCGTGTCAGCTCTTTTAAAGACAAAAAAATGCGACCTTGGTGCTAGGTCTAATACTGGTTTAACTGCGCTTCATGCTGCCGTGATTGTTGGACATTCAGAGGTGGTGTCTTTACTTTTACAACGAGGTGCGGATTTAAAGGCAGTTGATCACAAGAACAGGACCCCATTGTCTTTCGCTCTGGAAGCCTCAGGTGATCCAAAGACTTTAGAAGTGCTTCTGAAACATCGACGAACGGAAAAAGAAAGTGAGACTTTCTTAGAAGACCAACTACTTATGGATTATCACTCAAAATCAAGAGACGATAGCAAAAAAAACTCGGCACTTCATCTTGCGGTTCTAGCAGAAGACGAATCCGGTGTCATTCTGCTGTTGAAACTTCAAGCGTGTATCGACGCTCTAAATGGAGACGGTCATACTCCTTTAGACCTAGCGACGATCAAGGGATCCATTTCCATTGTCAGCCACCTTTTGCAAAGCCGCAACGAATCTTGGTTCGCGCCTAAAGAAGATGGCTACACTCCGTTGCACATCGCGGCCGAAAACGGAAACACGAGGCTCTTGGAACTGTTCTTCAAGGCTGGAATTCCCATCCGCTGCAAACAGAAAACTCCGACGGTTTTACACATCGCTTGCCGAAACGGCGATAAAGAACTCATCTTGCTGCTTTTGCGGAATGGTGCCAAGATCGACGCGACCGGAGGGAACGATTTCGAGACTCCTATTTTCACTGCCGCTAGTCACGGAAATATGGAAGCTCTAGAAGTTTTGCTGGAAATGTCTTCTAACAAGGTTTTCTTAGAAATGTCTTGTAACGAAAAGAATGATTCGTCTTCTCAGGAAATGGATGCTTCGTCTTGTAGCGAATTGGATGCTTCGTCCTGTTACGAAATGGATGCTTCGTCATGTAACGAAATGGATGCTTCTTGTAACAAAATGGATGCTTCTTGTAACAAAATGGATGCTTCTTGTAACAAAATGGATGCCTCTTGTAACAAAATGGATGCTTCGTCTGATAACGAAACAGATTCTAACGAAATGGATGTTTCTTCCCCTATCGAGAAGAAAGTTTCCTTTTCTGTCGGGAATTTGAAAGAAAAATCAAGTGAGGAGGATTTAGAAAAATCTTCAAGCGATTTACAAACAACTTCAAAGAAAAAGGACATTTTGTCCAAAGAAGGTTACTTCCTAATGTACATCGCAGCTTTCAATGGTCATGAAAAAGTTGTGCGGATGCTTTTGAATAAGGGAGTCGATCCAAACAATTGTGTGAAAGAGTATTTGTCGCCATTGCACGCGGCTGCGCATGGTGGTCACGAAAATATTGTCAAATTGCTTCTTGATTCCGGAGCAAGTGTCGACGAAGTCGACTCGAGAGAAACCTACTATGGAGATCTTATTTCAACGCCACTTCTTGCCGCCTCGTACTCCGGATCTAGTAAAATAATACAACTCTTGTTGGATCAGAAAGCAAACCCCAGCGCAAAATTAAAAAGAACAAAGCGTAATTTTTCACTCCCTTTTGACATCAAGAAGTACAGGATGTGTTTCAATAAATCTGAGACTCGGTTGAAAAAGATTTTAATACAAGGTCTTTACAAAGATTCGGAAATAAAAGAGAACGGTTCCTTAATGGGATATACAGCACTTCATTTTGCAGTGGAAGCCCAAGATGAAGAAAGGGTCAAGAAACTTACGTCTTCCGGAATTGAAATCAACGCTAGTACGAAAAATAAAGCGACAGCTTTGGGTCTGGCTGTTGAGAAAGAAAACATGTCGATTGTTGAACATCTAGTTTCGTGTGGAGTCGACACCCAGGCGTCTCATAAATGGAAATCGATCTACGAGGTTGAGATCTTGAAGAAGAATGTCAACTTTGCGGAAATGTTGATCAAGTGTATATTTTCGGGGAAGCATTCCAATGAAGAAATTTACAGTATTGGGTTAAAAATCGCTATCGAGAATGAATGGGAAGCTTTCTTTGATAAATGGATGGGAACTGGCACGTTCATTGACAATGACAAAAAGCAATCCTTGTTGACCTCTGCAGTAAGACACAAAAATTACAGTTTTGTCAAAAAGCTTCTAGAGCACAAAGACGCGTTAAATATCACTGACAAAGATTTTTGCACTCCACTTTCAACAGCCGTGGATATTAACGAGACCGATATGGTGAAGTTGCTTCTGGATTCTTCCGATAAAGTGTATTCAACTTCAGCCTTCTACTCAGCCATGCAAAAGAGGAATGCTGAAATTGTAGAAATGTTTTTAAAGAAGAAATTGGACGACGAAAATACTGGTAAAGATTTGTTTTTCTCGGCAATTGAAAGCAGTAGTGCGGAGGTTGTGCAAAAGTTTCTTGATCATGGGTACTCGATTTATATGAAGAATAAAGAAGGGATGGTTCCTCTGATTTCTGCAACTCTCGAGAAGAATGTGAGTGTTGTTCATTTACTGTTAAAAAAGGGCGCATCTTTGAAAACTACAACGCACAAAGGAGAATCGGCGCTTCATTGCACATTTGACATGCTTTTGTCAACGAAAGTCGATATTATGATTCAACTTTTAATTGACTATGGTGCTGATATCAAAGAACCAACTAGACACAAAAAGATTTCCTTTCCGTACCATAAAATATTTACATTTTTCCAGCTTACGAATAACAAGAGCTTAATTGAACTCTGTACGCTAAATCAAATTATCCCTCGTGTTCGTGAAACAATTGCACACCTCGAGTCTGCTCTTCTGATTAAAAATTTCGAAGCCGTGAAACACTTAATTTTATCGATTAATAATAACAAGCTCATACACGGAGAGAAAATGTTTTCGTTCAAAACAGCGACAAGTGAAACTTTAGCATTTTTTATCAACGAAAAAGGTGGAATTGGTCAAACGAGGGTTAAAGATACGGGATTGGATGATTTACAGTATGATGAGTTTATTTTGATTAATAATTCATTGGATTATGAGACTACTAATCACCTTTTGCAGTGTAGAAAAATCATTCGTTTACTGATTCAGGAAGTGGCGAGACGAGTGTGTTTCAATGAAGAAATGGAGAAGGAGATTAAATATTTTAATAATTCAAAATACATTAAGGCTTATTTTAAACGATGTAATGAAGAAATTGAGCTGATGAAAATAACGGAGATATGTACTGGTATCACTTACTTTGATGTGTTGCTCGCAGATCACGATAGACTCGTATCTCTCGCGAATAATAAAAATGTGAGATTGGTTTTAATGCCCGAGAGCAAAGTAACCACAATGTTTCCAGCATACGCGGAATTGTTGAGAGGACGAATTGGAATTGGATCCGACCGCAGACGTTTGTTCAATTCGAGTTGTTATTTACTGGAAAAACTTCTACGTTTCAAATTTCCGCACTTGGTTAGAAAGAAGATTTTTAGTTTCCTATCAAGCAAAGATTTAATTAATTTTAATACTGCTTTGATGAATGATATGTTTTGTGTCTAGAAGTTGTAATATCTAGCAATCTCGACGATTTTGAAAAAAATCATTCACTTAAAAGTTTACCATTGTTGCCTCATATTTATTTGCTCGTCATATTAAGTGTTTACTTTGTAATGAACTTAATTTAAAATTTTTTTAGTTAACTTGTTCAAAAATGTATGCTACTTTTTATTAATTTATGTTCAAACCTGTATTTATCTACGTTAATATAAATAATACTTTAGTGTTGTATTCTCTTTGAAAAATTGTTTGATTTGATGTAAAAATAAAAGTTAAAAACACAAGTTTGTTTCCGATAAACAAGAAATGAGCATTTTTTTAATTATGCTACAAAAATTGCTTATGTTTTTTTAAAATGTTTACCTAATCCAGCGTTTGATTAGTAATAAATTTGGTCGCATAATAAATATATTTTTCAAAGACAAAAATTATTCTTCTTTTATTGTGAATCTACAATTGTTTCTTAACTTAATTGTAACTCAAATGATTTCAGCCCAATTGGTAGTTTTAAAATAACCATTATAATTTTTAGTGATTGTTTTATTATTAATCTTGAAATTGTTCAAATACTCATCTGTTTTTTACTGCACGGCAATTTTTTCCAGCGACAAGAAAAAAGGTTTTTTTACAAATTATTTTTGCTAAATTGCTACACTTTTTATTAACGAAATTAATAATTAATAAATTGAAGATCACAGTCTTTAAAATTTTATTACCTTCCATTGAAGGCAAATTTTTGAAATTCCGATTTCAACTTGTAAGAAAGAGATTAAAATATTTTAAAGAATGTATAGACATTGGATTTTCATATATAAATATACAAAAAGGTCAATAACATTACATTGTAAAAAAAATTAATTACTTATTAATGACAAATTCAGTTTAAAAAAATGATAAAAGGTTTAATCAAATAAAAAGAAATTGTTTCTAGATATTTCTTTGATGGACAGTCCTTGCCAAAAGTCAGTATTTAAATTAATAACGTTTATTAATTATTTATTAAAATTTATTTTCGTAATTACATATTTTCGTATTATTATTAACTATTTAATTAATTAAACAAAGACCAGTAGTTTTTCAATGAAAATGTTTTAAAAAAGGACTGTCCATAGGAAAAATGCCTTAAAAATAAAAAACATTTTCCTCTATTAATATAAATTTTTGGAAAAAATTTAAATTGCAACATTTTCGTAAATCTCAAAATATAATAAAATTTTAAATATGAAATGTGACGCGCTTCGATAAGAAATGGAACCTAGATAAGGTCTTGAAACTTAATGCTTCCTCTTAATATGCAGACGAAAGCAGTTTTTATTGATAGTACGTATCTAAGCATTCAAGGGCAACTCTTTTTTATTGCAAATAATTAAAAAAAAAGTTTTTATCAAATTAAAACTATAATATCAAACGTAACCTATATTCAAAACCTTCCAAGGTCCCTTTCTTCGGAGCGCATCACAAATTAATTTAAATATTACACTTAGGTTCTTATTTCTGTGATATAAAAAACGTACATGCACTGAAAGAAAATATTTAAGAAATTTCAATAAACACATTTTACATTTTAATATAATAGTAACGATTTAGGGAAAACGGTAAAAAAAGGGAAAAATT
>WNHD01004875.1:0-10762 GCA_011057455.1 Ganaspis sp. Gsp50 | reverse complement strand
GTGCGCCATTGTGGACCGGTCGAAGTGCGCAGTTTAACCCCGAATGTGTTTTTCAAATATTTGATTTTTTTCTACGAATACTACAAGTATAAATTAAAATCTCTTAATTGCTATTTAAAAACAAATAATCAGAGCTCAGAACGTGATAATTAAACTTTTTTTTAAACTGTTAGTTAAAGATATATAACAAAAAAATGATTTACTTAAAAATTTACTTTGGAGTATTAAAATTAGTTTTTCTTACATTTACTCCACATTAATGATCATATAATAATGAAACTTGGCACAAACTTGCATTGCACTATGTACTACAATTTTTGTGTAGGACAACAATTTATTCGACTAATCACTTTTGAATAAAACGCAATGCGTCGCTTTACCCCTGCGCAATTAAGCCCCGATCTCCCCTACATTATGATCGATTCTCCTATAATTATCGTAGTACCAAGCAAATATTTTTTTCAGTGTAGTTAGTTAAAACTGACTATAATATAATTATAGTAAAATCAAAATAACTAATTTAGAATAAAACTGTTAACTTAAATAAATGTAAGGTTACAATGGTAACTTGAAATAAGACTAGAAATCAAATTATTGTCTCGTCCCGTATCGCGTAAATATATATTTTTTTATATATATTTATATATATTTTATATATATATTTTTTAATAATTATTTATGAATTTAAATAAATTATATAATAATTGAACTATAGTTTATGTACATGTACATTTGTATGTGGATGAAATGCTTTTAGCTTAAAGAGCTATTTTAGCACAGATTTTACTAAGTGAGACTCTAATAACCCGGAGGGATAACAACAACTGCGATAAGGATTTCATAATAGATGGTGACCGAATCGAACGATATCTAATCCTGCTGAGTTGTTGATTTTGCAACCTGCACTCAACTACTGGCGATGGGGTTTTCGTGTCATTGAGGATTAAACCTATTTTTCGATTCAAACCCCAAATGCAAACAAACCAGCTCTAAACATATTGCCTCGGATCTCCTTGCATATATGTATACGTCTGCAAAATATAAACGTGTTTAAACTAATTTGAGAATTTTTGTATTCTGAGTTCAGAACACAACATAGAAAGGTTTCTTCAAATGTGTACATTCACCGGGCTATTTGGTAAAAGTGGAAAATCAAAAATTTTCTGTACTTTTACCAAGAGAAATGGTGAATGTGCACATTGGCCATCCTTGTTTGGTAAATGTTGTGTATTACAGTAATATGAATCATACGCTTACTAATTCAAATAAATATTTATATTTCGTTAACTTCATTAGTCTTTTGAATTACATATTGTGCGAACGCAAATACAAAAATGTCCGAAAATTGTGAAATAAAAAATAAATTTGATGAATTGGCGAGTGATATTATTAAAAATAAAAAATATAATTGTGTTTATTTAAATAGTGAGCAATATATCAATAAAATGGAAGAAGTAACTAATGCAAAAATCAAAATAAAAAATATAACAAATGTGGATTTTCAACGTTTACAACGGTATGATATTATTACGATCGGCAAAGAAAGAAAATTAATATTACCTATTACGGAGAGTAATGTGACAGTGAAATATTTTGTGTGTAACAAGGATATTTTTAATGTGATTCATAAAGCTCACTTAAGTGTTGGTCACGGCGGAAGAAATAAAATGAAAAAAGAATTAAATGAGAAATACGCAAATATTACGATTGAAATGATTATGCTTTACTTAAGTCTTTGTGAATCTTGTCAGAAAAAATCCAAAAGCAATAGAAAAGGTATAGTCGTGAAACCTTTACTTGCTTCAGAATTTAATTCCAGATGTCAGGTAGATTTGATTGATCTTTAAACGCAAGCGGACGGCGAATATAATTTTATTTTGAATTACCAAGACCATTTGACTAAATTTGTAATTTTAAAACCTCTAAAAACGAAGACGGCCTTGGAAGTAGCAAAAAACCTATTGAACATTTTTACAATTGTTGGGGCATCGTCCATTCTTCATAGTGACAATGGAAGAGAGTTTGTTAACAAAGTTAACAAAGAGTTAACAAATCTTTGGGATGGTATTAAAATAGTTCACGGTAAACCAAGAAATTCTCAAACCCAGGGTTCTGTTGAGCGTGCGAATCAAGACGTAGAAAATATTCTCGCCACTTTAATGGGTACGAAAAAGACTACCAAATGGTCTGAAGAATTGAACTTCGTTCAAATGATGAAAAATTGATCTTATCACGAAAGGATTAAACAAACACCGTATGAAGTTCTACTTGGATCTAAAATGAAATTAGGGTTGACGACTTGAAGTTTACCTAAAGAAATTATCAACACTCTTCAATGTGAAGAAGATTTAGAAGAATTTATAAATGAAGCTACACTGGAAGTACAAGAGGAAGCAAATAGACCAATCCACAATGAAAAAAATTTAGAAGAAATGATAAATAAAGCTACTCTGGAAATACAAGAGGAAGAAAACAGCCCAATTAACAATGAAAAAGATTTAGAAATTAATGAAGACTTTTTTGAAAGACTTGACGAAAGAATATGCTCACTTCAACCCGAACTAGCAGTTCTTGAAAAATTTGATGAAGAGACAACTTGTATAATAACAGAACACGGTCTTCTCCAGAAAGCACCTACAGACCAGGAAAAAAAGAATGAAGCAACAAATTTAATGCAGATATTTATTTACTATTGATCTAATATGAATAAAACTTTTAAATTTAATTAAATGTAAACATTTCTTCCAGCAACAGGAACATCACGATTTACAAAGAGTAAGCTTGCTTGAATCTGCAAAAGATCTGATATGTAAGAAAAGGAAATTATCTCTGAATGGTCTTGAACTACAAGCTAAAAGAATGCTTCGATTGTCAAACCAAAAATTTCTGCCTGCAGCTGTAGGTGCTTCTGTTAAGGTACCTATTCCCGATGTCGATAGAGGTAGTACTGACCCAAAAAATTTAATTGCTGCTGTTATAGAAGTGGACAATGATTTTTATAAATTAGGGACAAAAGAAGGATGTCTCAAGCAACGCTATACAAGGAATCAATTCACCGTTTGTAGACAGAAATTTTTGACTCTTAATGAACTTCCACAAATAGAAAAATCATTGCGTGAAATAGTTAACTCACAATTTTTGACTGGAGGCC
The DNA here is from genome assembly GCA_011057455.1 of Ganaspis sp. Gsp50. Classification (NCBI taxonomy): domain Eukaryota; kingdom Metazoa; phylum Arthropoda; class Insecta; order Hymenoptera; family Figitidae; genus Ganaspis; species Ganaspis sp. Gsp50. The sequence goes on along the minus strand of WNHD01004875.1, from coordinate 7,611 downwards.
AGGGTTTTAAAAGATGCTTTTGTAAAGGGAAATGCGGCACTAAGAAATGTAGTTGCAAATCAGCAAATATTTTATGCAATTCAAAATGTCATAGCTCTGGTCCTTGTAAAAATAAATAAATTTGAACTTTGACCAACATGAGTTGGTAAATGTGTACATTTACCGGTAAAAGTGCAAAAAACCAATAATTTCTTATGTTATGTTCACATTTACTTTCCTTCAAATGTCTAAAATGGACAATGTGCACATTTACCGGTAAATGTACACATTCACCGATTACATTAACATATATATTATGTAAATGTTATATCTTTGTATTAAAAAAAAGTATGTTAATGATAGGTTATTTAAATAATTAAAATTATAATAAATATAAATGACATTAATATGTCTTTATTTACATAACAATACGATTTTTGTAGTTTTTTTTGAATAATTTTAACCATTTTCCATCAACTTCTTCTTACCGGGTATTTTAAACATTCTATAAAATAAGTTAAATTTTTAAGAATCTATCTTTTAACTGTAATTATTTAAAAGGGTGCAGTTCCGAAAAGCACCAAGTCCAAAATGGGTACACATGAGTGTCATTGTTTTGAAAAGTATAAAAGTTGGTGTTCGTAATATTGGTTCGGTTTTCAGTATACTGTTGTTCTTCGCAATGTAATAGTTAACCTAGAGGGGAAAATTTATTTTTATTTCGCTTCTGATTTCTTAGGATTAGTTGAGTAATTTAATGCTATGGTAAATAATTTGTTATAGGTACATAAACTAGATAAAAAGTATAAATTATTTACAGATTTTAAGTGGACAACAGAAATTTTAGAATGGTTACGTGAGATTGAATTACTTCCTATAAATCGAACTGTCCAACATAAAAGAGCCATGACTCTGTATGATGACAAATTGAGTTCCGACGAAACACAATTTCGGATTTTAATAAAGTGAAGTGTAACACAGCCCCACAAAAAAGTGTCACGTACTATTGACGGGAATACCCTAGTCCTATGCATTTTGGTTCCCTGAACCTTTGGGTTTGCTCCATCACGTCAGGATTTTTTTGTAACCTTAAGAAACAAGTCGGATCTTTGGTTTTTTACGAATTTCTATTCAAATTGATGGATTCGTATGAAACTTGGAACCTAGAGATTTTTGAGGTCTCTGATTGTAAACTGGAAGTCAGATATCAAAAATCCAATATGTCAGATTCAAAATAGCCGAAATATTTTTCAAGAATTGTTAAATTTTTAAGAATTATTTTAAAATTTGATATATTTGCATGAAAATTGTGTCTCGAAGGATTTTGGGCTCGCTGATAAAAAATTTAAAGTTAAGTTTTTTATATTAAAAATGTCAGATCAAAGATGTTGGACTTCATAAAAGACTTTCAATTTTCTTTTATACCTTTTTTTATAACTTAGTGTATAGGGGTTTTTGGGGTCGTTAATTGCGAATCTGAAGTCAGATTTTCAAATTTCAATATATTTTTTAGACCATAGACCCGTCCCCTTAATAAAATTTTGTGGAGTTTTTTATACGCATGAATGTCGAGATTTGTATGTAGGGATTTTTAGAAATTCTCATTCAAATTTTTTCTAGACCATTTTGTCAAAAGAATACGGTTTCTTTGCATATAATCTTTTTCTTTTTAAAAATTGTAAGTAATTAATGAAAAATTTGTATTCCTTGTATCAATACGAATCGATTAACTCATATAAAGTCTATATTTTACCATGAATTGATAAAGTACAAATTTGTATTATTTTTGACATTTAAAATCACATTCTATGATATGACTATTTAAATTTCGATTTTTAATGACAGTTTTTTTGAAATAATTTTTTGTGTTGGAAAATGAATCCACTGAAATGAGTAGGTGTTTTTAAAAAGTTGATTATTTAACTTTATGGGACATACTATTCTATGTTAAGTTTTCTTTCTGTTAAGAAACTTCCAAAATTCACTAGGATTAATGGGAAAGATATTTTCAAGTTTTCTGCAAAATAGATGAATAATGTGAAGTTGAAAAGAATCATAAAATGCCGCAAAAGATAAAAGCTCATCAACATTGGAATCAACAGTAATAGTAGATAGATAACCAAGTGTATGGAAATAAACAAATTTTGGTGCATTAAAGTCACTTACCAAAATAATATTTCCAGAGAATAAATGAGACTGAAACTTTATACTACTTAAAACGTATTTAAAGTTCTAAGCAGATAAATCATATGGTAAATAGATAGCAATCATATTAACTGAACTACCTTTTGAAAACATTTTTAAACATAAATAATTAAGTTGATTTATTTAATCAGCAGAATAAATAAGTGGAGTCTAAGTTGCATGAAAGTTATCAACAATAGTTAGTAAAATACTACCACCCCTCTGTAATACTCTGTCTTGTCTTAAGATATTAAAATTAGGCATAAAAAGTTGACTTGAGGAAATTCGTAAGCAAAGCCTTGTTAAAACTAGTAAATCATGTAACATAAATTCAAAAAAAGATTCAGCTTATGCAAGTTTAGAATCAAGATCTCTAACACTCTAATGGAAAATACTTAAAATAAAATTAAAATTTATAGTATTATTTAAGGACGAGACTGTTGTGTCTACACTATTACTGGTAATCCTGTGATGTATCGAATCCTTAATCCAGTTTTGCCTGTTTTGATCCGGTAGTCGAGCATCATCTTGATGTTCTGCAACATGGAGTTTTAATAATTTTGATATATTATCACATTTTTGTCAATCGGAAAATATGCATAAAACTTTGACATTTGAAATAGTATGTTTTTCAAATCTTACTTGAAAAAATATGTTTTTCAATACTAATCTGAATTGGCGTCTTTCTGATCCTAATCGACGAACTGACGCGTCGCACGTTTGCTTGATTAGTCTGGGCTTGACTCTGTCCTGAGAAAATTTGCTAATTCTAGAGATCATACTAGGTTGAACTGAAAATATAGCGGCACTAGAAGGTAGAATATGAGACCGACAATATATTCTTCATCATATTTAGGATCGTAGAGGCTACAGGCGTTAAGATCTTCATTAATTTCAAAAATTAAAATATTAAATTTTCGCCTTTGTCTATCCTCAAACTCACCCAATATGTTTCAATTTATTGAATTAAGAACAGAGACAAGTTTCTCAATGGTGTCTATTCGAGTTACAACAGTATTGATTTCTGATTTGACAGATGTTATCTTGTTTTCTACTGCGTAATTACAGGATAAGGAGCAGCGGTAGCAGGGTGAGTAGATTAAGCAGAACCCGCAACTGTTTCCAAAGGCGCCATTGTAATAGACGTAGGTGTAGGAGATCTAGAGGGGGCAACAGGTCTGCAACATTTCACGTAACCTTCATTCGGAAAATATTCAGTTTTCAATTCTGTACAAATAGAATAAGTAGTATTGCATCCAGGGCAAAAAATAGGATTAAACACAGGTCTCTTACATATTCTAAATTGCCTACTATCGAGCACTTTAAGATGTAAATCTGCTTTCGGCCCCATAGCGATCACACTATCACAGTACTGCTTCAAGAAAAGCGTACTAGCACGAATAGTACACTAATTCAAATGATTTTGTGGAACTGAGCTCAAAGTGTTACTGTCGCCTTCCAAAATGGTGATCCACTTTACAACAGGTGCAATTATTTCATGCAGGCTCAGTAAACCAGTCCAAAAGTTATCGTCGAAAATGTTCGATTGAACTTCGTTTCTTAGTATAACACCGTCTGTTATAGCCAATTTTTTTAAACGTTGTTTATTTTAAAGTAATCTCTTTACACAAAAGATAATTGAACCCCATCTTGTATTTCCCGGAAGTTTTAAGGGTGTTTTCTTATGTTTGGACCTGCTTTGGAGGCTAATTTCAAGCATTTTTTTTATTATAAAATGAAATACAACAATTTCAACATTTTTACATGTGTTTATTTGTATATTAAAAAGTAAAAAAATACGTTCTTGGATTTTAAAGAAATGGTTTTTTCCTCGTCATCACACTTAAAAGATTACGCTTTCAAATAAACGTAGGTCGCTAACGTATATCATTATTCAAGTTGGTGTCATCTGAAACTAAAAAATCCAGTTGATTATTGTTCTGTATGCTTGTGGCTATGGTTCGAACTAGAGTAAAACATTTTCGTTAATAAATAACGAAATAGCGGACTTTTTTCCAAAGAACTTCAAAAATCTTGTGTTTATAATAAATTAAAAGTTTAATGCAAAAAAATTATTATTAAAATTCAATAATCCTAACTCGGACCATAGCCATGGTTATGCGGAATAAGATATTTAAAAATGAAGGCAATTAGTTAGATAGATTTTCTTGAATCTGGTACGCCGTATCGAAAAAGCTCATTTCGAGAAAAACGCGTTTAAAGATGAACAATCATAATAAGGAATAAAAGTGTTTAAAAAATTGTTTAATTCGTTAGAAACTTGTTACTAGGGGTTTTTGGGGTTGCTGATTACGAATCTGAACTTATTTTTTCAAAATTCAAAATAGCGGATCCAATATGGCGGACGAAAAAATTAAGAATTACACGATTCACTTGAAACTTGGTACTCGATGGTTTTTGGAGTCGCTGATTACGAACTTAAACCTATTTTTTAAAAATCCGAAATAAAGGATCCAACATCGCGGACGAAAAAATTAATAGTTACACGATTTACTTGAAACTTGGTACTCGAGGGTTTTTGGGGTCGTTGATTACGAATCTAAACTTATTTTTTAAAAATTGAAAATTGCGGATCTAATATGGAGAACTAAAACAATAAAGAATTACAAGAATCACCTCATACTTGTTATTCGGGAGTTTTTGGAGTGGGTGATTACAATTTGAACTTATTTTCAAAAAATTTTAAGTCGTCTTTGATATTGCAGTTTTTATTGAATCAAGTTATACTTACATTAATCGGCAATACCAGCTGCAAAAAGGAGGCCTTCGGTTTTTTCATAAGCATCATTTTCCGCAAGTTTTTCAGCTCTACGCGAAGCTTTCGCTTTTCTTGAAACTTCTGTTGACATGTCGGTCGCCCTCTTGATCCTTGATCTTCATACCTCTGAGCATGCTCCATAGATTTGGGCCCGATTTGCACTTCCAGGATTTCCAAAATTTTTAAAATCGGCATGAATCCTTCGTTAAACGTGCATGCAGCTGTTAGTATTTCAATTTCTAATGTTTTTTTCCCTACGAAAATATGCTTTGGTGCCAAATTACAAACACAGTGGTTGATGCTCTCGTTTTTATTCTGCGTGTTTTTCCCTAAACATCTTTCTAATAAATTATCTGCAGTTAATTCTTCATAAATCGACTTCAAAAGGTTTGCAGTATCTTCATCGAACGCAGGTGGATGTGAATGAGTCTCTTCTTTATTTTTAGCTTTGAGTTTAAGATATTTGCATTACGAAATCGATCCCTCTGGACAGTAAAAATGTTGCGGATTTTTTCTGTAGACGTTAGATGGTAGTAGGTTGCCGAAATAGCTTTCTTCATTTTTTCAACGGACTCTGAATTTCTTAATATCGTCAAACCATAGTATGTGCTGAGCTTTATCATTATTTAATTCGTTAAAGACTGTGTTATAATTTTTGTAGCAGACGATGAAGAGCTGCTTCTTTTACCTTTTTTCGGTGCACCTTTTTTTGCTTCTTTTTTTCATTTTTTCGAGTTCTTTCTTAGCTTTCTAAAACTGTGTAAGTGATTTTTTGGCTTCTTTAGCACGTCTGTACATTCACTTTTTACATGCAGTAAACATTCTTTTTCTTCAACTACAGGATTATTATCATAAAGATTAGCTTCTAATAAATTTGTGAAGGTTTTGGAATCACCATCGCCAATGTATAGTGTATATTTTACACCAAGCTGTTCCACAGATCTTTTAAACATTTCAATTACATCGTCAACTTCCATTTTTCCCGAACTTCCTTCGTGATTCACTGAACAACTATCTTGATGATTCTCATACCATTCTAAGAATTCGTCAGTATCTTCTTTTCCGATCCATGCGTCACAAGCTCTACACACTTTTGATTTCACTATTACATCCAAAATTTTATTGGAGTGCTTTCCTATTAAAGAAATTATTCCTAAAAGAGATGTGAATCCACATTTAGCTCATGAACCATCACCAGAAACTGTCAGCTCTGTCTCAGGATGACCATTTTCAACGTTTTTCTGTTTTTCTTCATTCACTGCTTTTTTGAAAACCATGTCAGCTACAGCCTTGACTGCAGTATGTACGTTATTAAGTAATGAGTAATAACTATTTATACTAAATTCAGAACTCAGTTCCATTATTGAACAAAAAATATTCATGCCAGCCAAACCAACACCAAGTAGCCGCATAGCAAAGCAAAATCGTCTACTGACCTCATAAGCATTCTTTATCATCGAGCAAGAGTTTATCATAGATTCCTGTCAAGAACGCTTCACAACTAATTTAATTCCTAATCCTTGAGGAGATTTTTTTAAGAATTGTACATCACCATCACACAATTTACACTTCACTAATGATTGTAAAGCTGCAAAAACTTAACTAAAACTGAGCAAAGTGTAATTGAAAGTTTCATCAAACGATACATCAAAATCACTAGTATCTTTCAATTTTTGAGCACGACTTGCACGTCTACTGCTAGTTTTGTTTGCTTTCTATCCATTTTCAAACAACGTTATGCTACTAAAGGAAAAACTATAACTGACGATTTGCTATGAAATAACAATACTCAAATCATTAGCTCTCTCTTTCCATATACATCCTACCGCATATAAACTGTCCTAGAAGGTTTTTGCCTGACAAACGTGTTACAATGTGTAAGACAAGTACATCCAGGGACAATATATATGCGGATACCTACATAAATTTACAGGTGTAAAGGTAAGCTATAACAATAGACATATAAACACATAATAACCATGTGAAGTCAAGTACTAAGAATGAAGTGAAAATAATACTTTGAACAATTGTTAAGACAAAGTAGGTTGTTTATGTTCAACTTTTTCACAAATTAAACTAAAGAGTTTATTTTTTTTGTGAATTTCAAAAGTGCTTCTTTTTTTAGAGGTAGGAATAATTAATATATAATAAAGTGTTTATTGTTTTATGACTAGAAAGTCTATACAATAGAGTTACATTCCAAATGATATTTATATTCTCATTAATTAATACGGTCTAGCACTCTCTTTACAAACATATAAATCCTTCTTCCGACATCTATATCCGTACAACTAAGAGCCTTCAACCAAAATTCTTTAATTTTATCGAATTCACAATCTTGAAGTATAAGCATTTTTATTTCTTCCATATAAAATGAGCATTCAACCAATATATGAAATTCATTCTCAGAAACTTCCCTTCCACACTTATCACAACTTGAATTATCATTAAATTTAATAATTTTGCCATCGATAACAATTCTGCTCTGGTACTCATTTATTAATCTTAATTGGGCAATAGCTTTCTTATAGTTAATAGGAATTCGTAATAAAAGGTATTTCTGGGTACCTCCGTATAACGGCAGGTGTGCAAAAATTCGCAAAGACTGGGAATTATTTACTCTTTTTAAGTCCTCCTCAAACAGAGCAGTTTCGTACGCCTTTATCCAT
>WNHD01004874.1:0-10762 GCA_011057455.1 Ganaspis sp. Gsp50 | reverse complement strand
AAAAAAAAAACTTTAAATTTGGTTAAGAATTGTAGTCTAGAAATCAATTTGAACCCTACTTTCCGATTTCCACACACTGTGACGTCCCGAGGAACTCAGTTGACGAGAGAAGATTGGATCAAATTCGGGTCCCCAAAACCAAGGGTTTATAGAGGTCCAATCTTAAAACGTTGTTGGGCCTACAAAAATGTTGGACACAAACGTCCAGACTGTCTAAATCCTTCTGCCAGACCTCTTTACTATGGCTGCGCCGGAAAGGGCTACACCAAAGCGACCTGTCCAACATGTAGTCAACTCTACTGGAGTGACGAGGTGCTAGCCGGTAGAGCCAAACAAAAGCCCGATCAATACCTTTTAAGAAAATCGGTCTACATCCAACAACATACGAAGTTGATCCATGACGCGGGATGGAGGAATGACGTAGGACAAAAGGAGTAGGGATTGGGATTTTCTTTTTTTTTTCTCTTCCTTAAGTCCTTTTTTGTTGCTCAAAAGTTTCCGAGCAACTAGTACTTCAATTGCTTCATTAATATTAAAACTAGTTTTTTTGTTGACTGCAAAAACCAGTTACTCAATTAAAGAATGTTCTTTCTAAACTAAAAAGTTTCCTTTTACTGATTATTTGATTAAAACCTCAGCGTAATGACTTGTTTGTCAAAATCAAGCTCAGAGGTGCTCTTTTGGCATGAGAGCAGTATAATTTCGAAATAAATTTTGTTTAACGTTCTATGATTGATTTATATACCCTAATATCCCGAAAGAAAATAATATTTATGTTGTTTTGATTCTGATTTGTATATGATTTTAATTGCAGGTACTTTTTCTATTTTTCTCGATAATAGCGGATTAATAAAATTCTATTCCGTGTTCTGTCAAAATCAACTTCCGTATAGTTAAATTCAAAAATCTACATTATTTCGATTGGACTGTAAATACTTCCCAGGTATTCAGACCAGGTTCAAAATTTTCTCTTGTTGCTCCTTTGTTTTGGTCACTAAGAGATACTTGAGTGTCAACGAGACGTTTCTCTTAGTTCCCGGCAAGGCAGGGCATGTTGTGACGTGGTATATTTTACGCCACAAGAATTCACCCTTTCGCTTAAGATTTTGATTTTGTCTATGGTTTCGGAACAAGAGTCACAATTCCTGGGAAGAGCACTTTTGGTTGTTTAGGAATTTTTACTAATGCGCTTGTTTATTTTTATTATTTTTTTTGCATATTCCGAGAGTGAAAGAAAAGAGATAATTATTTCAAAGTCCACCTCTGAATTCAAATTGGGCGCCAAATCCACCTCAGGGCCATCCATCTTGGTTAAACTGCATTCAACTCCGCATTGGGTTTTGGAGGGCCCGAGTCTTTAATTAAATTTAGAAAATTAATTCAAATGCTTTCCATGGCGGCTCGAACCGATTTTTCATATGGCGACGAGTTGAGAGTTGGCATTTGGTGGCTTCTGAGACGTCTGCAGAGTAAGACGCAAAAATGAAGGTCAGAAGGGTTCCTGCATGGATAACTACTTCAGTGAATTCAAGGACTGAGACAACGTGACTTAAAAATTTCAATATTTAAGGGTAGAATCCCGGAATTTATTTTAAGTTTAATTTTTCTCCCGAAATAAGTGCTCTTCCTTAATTTTATAAATTAAAAATTATTAAGAGAATTTTTCTAATGTTTTTTATATGTAATTTGAGATAATTAAATGTTCAATGATTGTTAATTTTGAGTTCGCCGACATTCGGGAAAATGTGCTCGGAAGTCGTAGTTGTTTAATCTAATTCTTTAATCATCATTGATTTATATCAAGTCTTTCCTTTTATTTAAAATTTTGTTAAATGCAAGTCATTATCATTTTTGTTTACGAATAAACCTTAATTGCCGTACTTGTGGCATTATCTGTTAAAATAGTAAAAATTGGTCTTTTCGCTTTCTTTCAACCTTTCGAAACTTCCTTTTTCCCTGATTTAACGAGTCTAAAATTTATCATTGTTGTAATAGTAGTTTCGAAATTTCAATAGTAAATAAATTTTGTTAAATAAAAATTATGAAATAAAGTTGTAAGTGTTATTAAAGATTTAATATTTTGTTTAACTGGCGCCCTCGATTTCTTGACAATAGAATTTGTAGATAAATGGAATTAATTACTTATTCCGGAATTTTTATTGAAATTTTGTTTCGACCAATTCAAAAGTCTCACAAATATTGAAGCGAGTTTCCCAACGAATTCTGGAAATTGACGTCAATGGGAAAGCTAAGTGCGGAGCGTTAGAAAATTTTAAACCCGCACATTTTATCCCGCATGAGGAATGATTGGCGATTAACAAAAATTGTCAGGAAAGCCTAGTTAACGAGAGGTTGTCAAGTAAAATTAGTTCGAAAATAGTCGGACTGCCTATTATAAACAATTCAAAATTACGGCTCGCGTGCAATAAGTGACTGTAACGTACCGATAATTGAAAAAAACGACTCTTCGCTGGCGAATCAGATACAGAACTTGCAGCGTGCGGTTCTAAAAATAATTGTAACGGTCATTAAAGAGAAATTAATGTCAACGTCGAAAAATAATAATAACAATAAAGAAAACAATGGGCAAACTAAAGCAAAAAGCACAATTTTAAGCGACGAAAGACAAATCAAAAAGCGTGTACAATTCATACAATCAATCCCGGGAAAATCAAACACCGAAAGTATGGGTGATCTAAACCCAAGTTTCGCGAGTTTTCAAGGAGGGAACAAGTCCGCGAATTTTGAAAATAAACTTGTGACCATAACACAGCCCGCTACGATAGCATGCCTAACCCCACAACACATAATGAACGGCCCTCATCTTCTAACGTGGCATATAATAATCGACGATTTAATCCTGATACTAATACACGAGAAAATATCAACCGTCTCCCTGTTACCAATCCCCGCTATGATTATTATGAAAATATACCCCCTCCAAGAAATACGGATAATCTAAGACGTGACCCGATACCAAGGAACTTATAGGAAGATGAATACAATCAGGAAGAATGTTACCCCAGACACGAAAGACCCGACAGATTTTACGATTCTATATCCGAAAGAATACGAAGAAATTTCTACAATTTTGAGTCGGAATTTTATAGAATGTCTCTCGATGAGTCTAGGAGAACAAGGCAGGATAGAAACAGAAACGGTATTAGGAATGAAAACTTTGAGTTCCCTACACCAGATTCAAACACGCGAAAACGCCAAGAAGGAGCTCGATTTCGATATAATCTGAATAACCCTCATAATACAGAATCACGAAATGACCAGTCATTCCGTAATCCCGATTTTGGTCAAAGAAGTTACACCAATAACCAGTCATCTCGTAATCCCGGTGTTGGTCAAAAAAATTATACCCATGACCAGTTACCCCGTAATCTCGAATTCGGTCAAAGAAACTATACCAACTCAACAGCTCAAGCTTATTGTATTATGAGAAAGTGAAATTTAAAATTTTCCGGAGCTCGCCGGGAAGATCATGATGTTTTTATAAGGAGCATTAGAAGCAGACGAGCAATGATCTTTATCAGAGACGAAGATCTCTTAAATTTGTTACCCTTTTTCCTGACAGGCATAGCCGCTCGATGGTATGAAGTAAATCGCAATAGTTGGTTGCAATGGATTGCAGAAGCAGATTTAGTGACTCAGACTTTCAGTTTGAACTAATACAAGATATACATAGAAGGACACAGGGAGAATTTGAACTAGTAGCCGACTACCTGACCTGCATGCTTGAAATGTTTGATAGATTGACCTGCAGATTAAATGAATATGAAGAAATAAATTTTGCACATAGAAATCTATTACCCCGTAATTTGCTCATTTTGAGCAAATGGCGGTGGCAACAGAGAAATCCTTAGAGTTGCGGAGTCGTATCAACCACCCCCGAAGCCTGAAAGTTCATTACTCCCTAACCTAGCCTATCATGGTATCACTTTAAGATCCCAGCCATGAAATAAAGAACATCTACAAAATCTGAGATGAAAAAAGGTCAGTGATCAAGAAGAAAACTCAGAAGAAGATGTAGAATATGAGTAATTACTCATAATTAATCAATCTTCTGCAAGGGGACCTAAACAGACGAATAACAATACACAGAATAAAAATGTTAAATCTAGCCAAACAAAGATCGATAAAAACAGTGGAGAATCCCAATCAAACAACTCTAACAAAGCAAATAACCCTTCTTCCACCGAAGAATCAACGTTAAACGAAACAGCTAAAAGATATGAGAAAACAACTTGTTGGAATTGTGAGAAATTGGGACATCGCCATAACTATTGCGAAGAACCTAAGATCATGTTCTGTTATGGTTGCGGTCGAAAAGAAGTGACGAAACCACGATGTCGAAACTGTTCGGGAAAAGAAGATGAGAATCGTTAAAAGAGGCCCAATCGATTCTGACTTCAAATAAGTGGCCTCAATTATCAGAAAATAAAGTTACTTACCCGAAAAATCCCGATCCTTCGTCACCTGAAAATAAAGTTACTTACCCGAAAAATTCCGATCCTTCGTCATCTGAAAGTAAAGTTACTCACCCAAGAATTAAGGAAAGTTCCCCTCAAACAGTCGAGATTGAATGCTTGAATTTAGAAACTGATATCTCGCAAATAAACAGAGTATACAATCCTAAATAATTGCATTTTTTTATATTCTGTGAATTCACCAGATATTATATCATTGAAAAACATTTAGAAAAAATTAAAGATAACAAAGATTATGTTGTTAAAACCATTCTAGAAAATAAATCCTACAAAGACGAACTACCCAAAAACGATGCCTGTTTCCATATTTCGGATCTAAGTTATCCTATTTCAACACCCACTGGTTCAAAACTCCTATTGTGTATTACCGTCCTAATACAAAATCATGCAATAAAAGCATTAGTACATTGAGGGGCCTCTAGAACCTTTTTTGGTCCTCTATGTCTAGAATTAATTAAAGAGTTAAATATTCCCGTCAGCGAAAAATGTGGTTCTGTTCAACCAGCAAATGGTGAGTTGCTGATGGTCTCCAAAGAAGTCATATTACTACTAGAACTCAATGGACGAACCAAACAATTACGTGTCTTGTATTCACTAACCGAACCTTTAATCCTAGGTCTAAACTTTCTAAAGTACTACAAAGTCCAAATAGACTTTGTGACTAGCACTTTGTCATTTAAGAATAAACCGAAAAAAACTTACAAATTCGAAACGAAAGAAGTAACCCAAGAAAATTGTACAGGACTGATAGAATTAGATGACTCCCAGAGAATTAAACTACAAACCTTGAGAATGGAACATTTTCCCGAAATTCCCGATAAACTCGGCCTATCGAATTTAACGAAACACGTCATCGATATTGAAAATAATACTTACGTTAAATAACGTTGTTACTAATTTTCAGTATCCCCTAAAGTAATGGAAGCCACTGTAGCCGAACTCGAACAAATATTAAGAGGTAAAGTAGTAGAACCTTCCAATAGTAAGTGGTCCAACCCTAAAGTAATGGTTAAGAAACCAAATGTCGAATATCGATTTTGTCTAGACTTTAGAAAACTAAATTCCCTAATGAAAAAAGACGCCTACCCCCTTCTCCAAATGGATTCAATCCTATCAAAATTACGAAATGCCCGATATATCTCAAAAATTGATCTGCATAAAGGTTTTCGGCAAATATCCCTATCCGAGGAAAGTAAATCTAAAACTGCTTTCGCCATACCTGGCCATGGGTTATACCAATTTAATAAAATGCCCATTGGTCCTACCAATGCACTAGCCAGCATCCAACGTTTAGTTGAGCTCCAACGTTTAGTTCTTAAAGTTAACCCTAATAAATGCGAATTCGTTGTCCCAGAAGTACGTTACCTTGGATTTATTGTCAATGAAAAAGGCTTATTAGTAGATCCTGATAAAATAGCCCCAATTCAAAGTTACTCTGCTCCCCAAAATGTTGAGAAATTACGTCGCTTCCTAGGAATGTCCAGCTGTTACCGTCAATTTATCCCTCATTATGCTACAATAGCAGCTCCACTTAACAAACTACTCTGTAAGAAGTAAAAATGGTATTGGAACGTGCAACAACAAAGAGCTTTTGAGAAAATTCGCAGTGACCTTATGGATGCTCCCGTTCTAGCCATACTTGATTTTGATAAACCCTATAAACTCCAAACAGACGCGAGTGAGGTCGGTCTAGGCGCCGTATTAACGTAGAAAATAGATAGCGTAGAACATGTTATTTCTTATCGAAGCAGAACCCTTTTATCAGTTGAGAAAAATTAAACCATTACAGAGAAAAAATGTCTAGCTATAATTTAGTCTATCTAAAAATTCCGAGCTTATCTTGAAGGTTAACATTTTACGGTTATCACCGCTCACAGCAGTCTTAGATGGTTCCATTCTCTTAAAAATCCAACTTGCCGTTTAGCAAGATGGGCCTTAGCTCTTATAGAATGCGATTTCGATATAATACCCAGAAAAGGAGCACTACACCAAGTACCAGACGCCCTTTCCCGAATTCCCTGTATTCAAATTTCCAATACCGAATTAACTACTGAAGATGTCCTCTATAAAGTAAAAGAAACAGACCCTTCCCGGTAAAACCAACATTACCTTTCTGTCACCGGATACCTTGGACGATTCCCAAATTGGCGTATCGCCGATAATAAACTTTACTATGACCGCCCAGATCCCGTAATTTCTACCCTCACAACAGATTTGAACACATGGAAGTTAGTTTCCACCGAGTCCGAAAGAAAAGAGATCCTAATTCAAGCGCATGATGAACTAAAAGACGCCCATCTTGAAACTCAAAAGACTTACATGCAAATAGCTAGCAACTATCTATTATTGGCCAGGTTGTTATCGTGAAGTTGCAAAGTTTGTCCGTCAGTGTAAGACATGTCAATCGTGCTAAGTAGATCAATCCATACCAGCATGTTTGATAGGTCATCGGATAGTTGGACAGTTGTGGACCGTAATAGCCGCAGATATTTTGAATGATTTCATAATTAATCGCTGGGGTACTCCCCCAATCTAATCCTGTAGAAAGAGTAAACTGATTACTTAAAACAATGATCATCTCGTTTATCGTGGTAAGGACCACAAAGAGTGGGATAACCACCTAAAAGAGTTTCGCTTCGCATACAATATCACCTATCACGATACCCTGAAAACAACTCCTGCTTTCCTAAATTTAGGACGTGACCCAAAACTCATAAATGAGCTAAGAAGTAAACTTAGCCAACCACTCGAGATTGATCATATTGACCCTGACCCCTGGAACAAAGGAATGAAGAAATTACAAATAATGAAAGATTGGATTGTAGACAACCTAGATAAAGCTTTGCAAAAACAATCCCGTTATTATAATCAGCGTCACCGTCAAGTCCAATATATCTTAGGAGATCTAGTACTAATCTGCTGCCGTACCCTTTCCTGAAAAGTTAAGAATGTCACCTCCAAATTAAACCCTAAATGCATTGGACCCTATAAAGTTAACAAAATCAGATCCCCTAACACAATGGAGCTCAGCGATCTATCTAACAAACACTTAGGAAAATTCCACATTCAAGACGTTAAACCATATATTAGTGTCGATGCAAATTTTTAACTTAAAAATCTTTTTTTAGAAATGATGGAAGGAGACTTCAAGGTCATAAGTGACCCGGAAGCTCTAGAAGATGCAAAAGTATTACAGGAGTTCAATCTTCTGTACGAGACCGATGACCAACCAGAAGTTGGTCATCACCTTGGAGGATTGCGATGACCAGCAGAGTGTTGACGTCAAGATTCAGAATTGTCCGGAAGAACCCATCCCTTCAGAAGATTCTAAAGTCCATAACAACAATGGAACAGAAGACCCATTAGAAACCTTCAACACTTTAGAAGATCAAGAAGCTCAAAATAACTCCCAACCTGTCACACACGAAGAAATAACAACTCCCCAAATAGCACCGAACCAAGAACTTATAGAAGAGTTATTAAGACTCTCCCACTTTGTCAAAAGTCAACAGCAACTACTGCTATTAAAATACACTCAGGTATTCGAGGCAGAGAACACCATTAATGCGTTTCCTGGACAAATGCAAAAGGCTAGAAAATTATTTCGAGACCAAGAGGAGGAAAACAAAGAAATACGCTTACAACTCCATGATCTAGATAGTAAACTGAAACAGTATCACGAGCCCCTCCCTGCAAACACCTCTTGGAGTCATGAAGGGAAACACGCTGCCAACATCAACCCAGCTGGAGATACGTAAAACCGTATCGGAACGCAATCAATAACATAGAAAATCCCTTCCCAGGGATCACTTATGCCCTAAAAGAGAGCTTTCGAGTATAGCAGGAAAAACAAAAAGAGAGAAATCGCATAGAAGCTGAAACCCGTATCTAACGAGTTACATTCGACAACGCGGAAGGAGTCCTTTCCGTTAAAGATGTCGGAGTACAGGTGAACCTTCCTCGACCTCACATACTGTTAAACGCAAGTTCAGAAGAAATTCCGCACTGCAGTAAACAACCAAGTCCAGAAAGGCCAACGTCAACATCTCCCATTCTACAAATCACCGTCTTGGAAGACGAATTGGAAGATGAAATACTACGACCAACCTCATCAGACGCGGCATCTACAACAAGACTGACGAAATAGTAGCCCTGACTACTAACACACCAAAAGGCGACTCTGCACCAAGCCAACATCAAGAAAATCATATTCCTCGGAGAAGGCGTAGACATATAATCTTGAAGGAGAATTTTGTTCGGCCCAGATCACCTGGTCCAATAGAAACTTCGTCAAGGCACACCCCACAATCACGACGATCTCAGTCACCAAATAAATCATGTCGATCTCAGACACCAAATGAACCACGACAATCCTACTCACCAAATCTATGCCGCTCACCAAACCAATCACGCTATTCCCGCTCACCGGATCAATCACGCCGATCCTATTATCTAAATCAATCACGCCGATCCTATTTTCCGACTCAATCACGCCAATCCTATTTACCAAATCAATCACGCCGATCCTATTCTCCAACACAATCACGCCGATCACATTTGCCAAATCAATTACGTCGATCTTATTCACCAAATCAGTCACGCCGATCTCAGCTATCAAAATACGACTCTCAAGTACGCAGGTCCCAGTCACCAAAACAGAACCCTCAATCATACCACTCCAGTTCACCAAACGCCCCACGCCAATCGCATAACGTGACCTTCAATAATTCAATTCTTCTTAAAGCTGTAGGTATTGTTATTTGCGGTTCCAAATGTACTCTTAAAATTAAAAGTTTACTATTCAAATAAGTATTATATCACATTCAAATATCGAAATAAATAGTTTATATAACAGCAAATAAAGTTCTCACTTCAATTACGACATTTACGTTACCTTATATTCCCTATCTTCTAACTAGTTCAAATCAAAACATATCTTGATTATTGTAGATACTACATTATAGCATATATTATTACTTAAACGCTTGCCTTCACAAGAGGCCCTTTCTTGGCATCCCTAAGGAAGGAGGTGTTGTGACGTTGCACAATTTTTGTTGTTATCTTAATAGTAATTTACCTAAAATGAACAAACTGCCAGTGGCTGCAGAGACTCTCAGGTCAAGTTAAAAATAAATAAGATTAGTTTAATGTTTTGCTTTTAAATTCCCTTCGTTTTATTTTCTGCTGAACAACTCCAGAAGAAAAGTCTTTGCGGCTGCAGTTCAAACGCCCAATGATGACA
The DNA here is from genome assembly GCA_011057455.1 of Ganaspis sp. Gsp50. NCBI lineage: Eukaryota > Metazoa > Arthropoda > Insecta > Hymenoptera > Figitidae > Ganaspis > Ganaspis sp. Gsp50. The sequence goes on along the minus strand of WNHD01004874.1, from coordinate 1,024 downwards.
CACACGCTTGCGCCCTTCTGCTAATTTCGTTTACGAGGTTTGAGAAAAAGACTAAGTTACACAAATGAACTTCGCTTACCTCAAAAATTATCTTTTATTTTCATATCTGTCCTGTAACTGATACTGATAACATGGTATATTAAAGAGTTGAAAGTATCTAGCGATTCCAAATAACTTCTTTGAGTTTGTATAAAATTTCTGGATAACTTTAGTTATACAGAAAGTTCCCCGTCATTTTTGTGAAATAGTAGAAACAACCATTAGCCCAGGCCCGAACAGAGTTTGACAAAACTTCACACTTTTCTCCTATGTTCGTTTTGTTAAAAATTAAGATAGAGAAAGATCAGTCATCGCAGCTATTGTTCGAAGCTGGACAACGCAAAGAATCAAGATATGAATTACTGAAATTAAGAAGCCGAAAACTGTATCATAATTCACTTTGGACAGCAAATTTAGTTAGTAACTACGTTCTTGACTTCAGATAAGAGACAAAGAACGAAGGGATAGATACCAGAAGGGTAAGAAGGATTAGAAGAGAAGAGGAACTAAGTTACGTGCCTAATGCGAAAATCTAATTCGCTCTCTTTTGATTCAACCAGCACCAGCAACGGACGCAAATTTGAAATCGGAAATCACAAGTAAAGTTTATAGTAACTCTTCGTTTGAGGAACGACTTTTTTTCTTTCTGAATCTGCTTCTGAGTAAGTACATAGTTGAGTTTTACCTTCTAATGTTTTCTTTATTTCTCTTGATATTAGAAACCCTTATTATTAGGAAAATATTTTAACCAATTATTTATTATCCGGATAAAAAATTGTATTCTTTTCGATATAACATTCGTACCTGATAGAATTAATAATTTTTATTTGTCTAAAAAACAAAATTTTACAATATTAAAAATGACAAACAGCAATTGTTATAATCTAGAAACAAATGTTCTGTTGAACTTAAATACATTTTATGTAATTTTATTTTAAAATAAATATTTAAGATAAAATAAATATTTGAAATAAAATTTGCAAAC
>WNHD01004873.1:0-10766 GCA_011057455.1 Ganaspis sp. Gsp50 | reverse complement strand
AAAAAAAAAAAAAAAAAAAAAAAAAAAAAAAAAAAAATAATTCGAGTCTACAAAAACACTCGGTCACAAGACCAAATCACAAACTTCACACTAAAGCCCGAGCACTGAGACGAATATCTTTCTCTTTTTTATTATTTTAGTCACTTCTTATGTGGATACAGCTCCACCACTTTTAAAACAATGAGCTCACTTGCTATTCGCCGGCTACCACGCCAGGATTCTCGCCCAATCATGACTTCGTTTAATCTTTTCTTTTTAAGACTTTTCTTTTAAACCGCGTAATTCGCACACTCAGTAGCAATGTTACGTTTGTATTAAATTAAATTGCATGGAAACCTTTTTAAACCTATAAGATAATATAAAAACATTGTTATTAAAATTATATTTGAATCTATCCATATGAATATTAAATGTTGAGTATATTATGCATGTGGATGAATACGAGATGAATATGTGCGTGTTCTATGCAAGGCGAGTAATATAACAATCGTACGAAACATGCGTTTGCTTAAATCTGTCTCACTCACGTCAATTAGTGGTGGCTGCTGTGATATTGCTCAAAACCATGTTTCATGCATGTATATATAGATCTTAAAATTTTTTATAAGAACAACAAGATGAAACATTTGAAACTATCAATATTATGTAACTCAATACTTTGATTTTCTTTGGGCGTATACTGTGTATGAACAAACACCTATGTTTTTAAATATGTGTATGGGAATATATATGCGCGTCTAAACGGAAAATAAAAAGGGGAAGTAAAAACAGTTGATACATGTAAAACTTCGCAATACTTGTATTACGTTTTATTATATTTTGGAATGTCGCATTCAATTATATTGTTTACTATATTAATTAAATTATCACATTTTGTTAAATTTGCTTTAATCGTCTTCGCATAAATTGTATTTTGCATTGTTGATTCCTCGTAAGATGATTTCATGCGTCGACGACGAAGAAACTTTTTATACTTTTCTAAATGCAAGGGACGATAGCCTTTGTTGTCTTGTTATTTGATGATATCATTCAACGACGATAAAAGTTCTTTTTTTTACATACTTCTAAATACTGAAAACGGTAGCCTCCCCTCTACCTCATGATCTCAATCAACGAGAGTCTTCTAGAAGGAATTTTTTAATGTTGAAGAACGATGATCTAACTCTACCTATTATTGGACGATTTCTTCCGTCAACGGCAGAAATTTCTACGAATTTTACATTTTTTTTACATGAAGAGGATAAATAAGCATTCGAACCCCAGAGAACATTAGTATCTGGTAAGAATATTAATATATAACGACTACTAATAATACCTTATCTCTTGTATCTTTCTTAAATGAATAGGTTTCATCTAATTCTACCCACTTTTACTTTCCTTAAGTTGAAACATAGTAATAATAGTTCCCATAGAACTAAACGCAATACGTTCTTACAAATAAAAATAAATATATCCGAGATTAAAATTTTGGGTACATTAATTTACTAACATCTCAGACGTTAAAAATATAATTTTCTCGCTCACGCAAATTGAACAAAGTTCAATTTTAAGTAAAACATAACAGCAACACCAAGATGAAAGTGATGCGAGAACAGCGTCACGACGTCCATGAGAGTTCAGGGGGATCAAAAATGCGCAAGCGCGTCGAAAGTGATTCTTGTTTTACTGATCAAACGGTCTAAATATCGACCGCTGATCACCAATTTATCGGCTGATGATAGCCTATTCTGTTAGATGGCGCAAGTGCGCTCACTAATTGTTCAGTTTGATCGCGCTAGTGCACCTTCCCAGTTCAAAATGTCAGATTGTTTTGACAGATGGGCAATCACAATACAACGACTCTGGAAAATATTGAACACCACGACGAATTCGGGACTCACATCCGAATTCGGCATCGGGTCGAAGTCCCTAGATGATATTCGCAAACTCTCCATGTTGACCAGTGAAGTGCTAAGGAACTCCAGGGATAGACAGGTCTCCAGGGATAGACAGAAAGCAAATTATAAAATGAAATTAAATAAAATTAACTAAAGATAAAAACTTAAAATAAAATATGGCACAAGTCGACGAGTTTTTATTCGCATGTACAAAATCCTAATTTGTGACATCCAGCCTGGTGTTTATTATAAAAATATTTCGCATTTACTGCTTTTCCAAATTAATCATAAAATTATCCGACTAAAAGCCGAAAATTGTGCGTGGTAATTTTACCACGTCACAACTCCCTCCTGCCAAGCTTGGATACAGGGGTCCAAACAGATGAGCTCCAATTAGTGGAGCCGTCTCTTGTCAAACCAATTCATTTAATCAGGAATCAGTGAAATGCTTATCACTAGATAAATCATTCTACACTAGACTTTCTTTAGAACTGCTTAAATCCTGTTCATATTCGGCGCAAACAGCCGAGTTAATATAATTTTCAATAATTCAGTTATTATTAGAGATCACTGAGCATTCTCATATATTTTCAATCATGAATACTTAAATAAGTCTACATTACACCTCAATACCTCTGACCGAAGTTAAGAGATGGATATAAATAGGATATTTACAAAGAGGCTTAGCAAATTATTAGAAACTTTATTTACACATATAATATGTGAAGAATGGAAACTAAAAAAATTATAATATTAAAAATATTTAATTTGGATTAGTTCTAATTTATTACAGCTACTGGTGACAATTATTATTTACAGGTTGTTTAACGAAGACGAACGATTCCGTAACTGACGTCTGGGAGGTGAAAAACAACCGAGATCAAATTCCGATGATCTTCGACGCCTGATGTTCACGTTTGGATGATCCGTGATTATTCGTAACGCATTAATCGGATTATCAGAATCATCAGATTCTTGATCCGTCCAAAGGATTTCCAAAAGGGTACGATCTAGCTCATCCGATTCTGAGTTTAGGGATTTACTATGATGATCATCACCATTTTCGAAATACTTCTGAAGATGTGACACATGATATCTTCCACTTAAACGACCTTCAAGGGAAGCTAGTTCATAAACGTTTAGGGCACCACTTTTATGACTGTAAAAGGACCATGTAATGCTGGAGCCAATTTACTAGCGATATTACTACAAGATTAAAAAAAGATTTGAGCATTCGGAGTTATCTTCCCAAATTAAGAAAAGCTGGTGTCACTCGAGTTGTACTAAGGGGAGACGAATTATACGCGAATCTAAACTCGCTAAAGTGAACATCCCAGTTTCTGTGATTATCGCTTATAAATAAACATATCATTGTCTTAAGAACCCTATTGGTTCTTTCAACCGGGTTCGCTTGTGGGTGGTGTAAAGGGGTAAACAAATGATGGAGACCACAAGCTGCGACGAGACTGTGTACTGCATTATTATTATATTCGGTACCGCTGTCCAAATGAATTACTCGGGGCATTCCCCAACGGTTTATAACGAGTTCACGAAAAGAGTTGACTACTCTGGTGACATTAGCTAACCTCAAAGGGGTCATTTCCACACATTTCGTGAAAAGATCCTGATAAACTATAAGATACTCGAAACCTCTTGAGCTTTTAGGAAATGGGCCCATGACGTCAGTTACCACCCCTCTCCATGGTTCCAGAACGACTCTTTGTTTCATCATACCTCGTTGTTTAGCTTTTTCCGGTTTATTTAATTGACAGACTTCGCATTTACTTACAAATGATTCAATATCTTTTCGCATACCATACGAGACAATGCATTCGGTACTTGATGCATAGTGCCTCGATGATGGATGACTTCGAAATCAAATGCTTGAAGATCAAGTACCCAACGGGCTAATGTTCCCTTCAAAATATCATTGTAGTAAGCCATTTTAGACTACTGTGGTGGGTTATCACGGTAAAGTGATAACCTTCCAGATAATACCGAAATTTATCGGTCCTTCAGACGGTGGCAAGGCATTCTTTTTTAGTCGTGGAGTAGTTACGCTCGGCAGCCGACAGAATTTTACTAGCGAATGCTATAACTCGTTTCTTTCCATTTTGAATTTGGGTTACTACGGCTCCTAAGCCGCAGTTAGTAGCATTGCTCTGAATGCAGAATGGAATATCACAATCCGGATACCCTAGAATAAGCGGCGAAGTCAACGCCTGTTTAAGCGATAGGAAAGATCGTTCTTGATCATTAGTCCATTTATAAGGTTGATTTTTCCTAAGCAATCGAGTTAACGGTTCTGAAAGTTTCGCATAATCCTGAATAAATCGTATCTACCAAAAAGTGGCACCAAGAAAACGACCAAGTTGACGAAGATTTTTATGTTGCCAGTACTCGAGAATCGGACGAACCTTGTTATCAACTACTAACTAACTTTCGTCACGATTATGTTATCATCTAGATAAGTTGATACGTGTCGTATCCATACCGGGTACCGCAAATGCGGTTTTAGATTTGCTTTCGTCACTCAAAGGAATTTGATGATAGGCTTTATTGATATCTATAGTCGAAATGTATCTAGCGGAATTTAAATCATCAAGAATTCCTGACATAGACGGCAAAGGGTACGCGTCTTTGACTGAAAGGTCAAATGACCTTTCTGAAGTCAATACAAAGACGATAAGAACCTTTTGGTTTACGAGCCATCACTACTGGACTACACCATTTATTTTTAAACGGTTCAGTGACGTTTTGTTGAAGAAGATCCTCAGGTATTTTTAGAAGATCATCACTGACTTTGAGAGACATACGATGATTCTACTGACGCACCGGAACATAACCTTGAGTATTAACCACGTGATCTACGAGTTAAGAAGCAGGCAATTTACCTGGAATAGACGGGATAACCCGTTCAAGCAATTGATTAAGTTCAAGTTTTTCCTATCCGACAAAAGTGCCAACCCAGCACAATAATTCTCATCATTGCTGTCCGGTGTTCCAAAAGTGAATCCAATGATAGGTTTTTCCGCTAGCTACAGCCGTTGAATATTATTATCAATCACTAAGCCGAAAGTTTTAGCAAAATCCATACCTAAAACTAAAATATACTTATCACTAAGACCAGGAACGAATCTTACATTGATCTCATGGCTCACGCCCGCGAGAGTAAATGGCAATTTTGATTCGCCAATAATTTGTTCAATAGAACCATTAGCTAACATCACTTTACCCGAATTCCATTTATTCAATTTAAACTTCCCAGATTCAAGTATTAAATTGCTGACAGAACCTAAATAAGTTTTACTTAGACGACCCTGCATCAACTAGAGCTTGCACTTCGGTATCACCTTCGAGGCACTTACATATGGTCTTGAAGATGAACCCATTCCACAAAGCGTATCAAGGTTTATCTTCACATCTGGCAGAACATCTTTGCCAGATGCAAGATCAGAATTGAGCTTCAAAGGATTTTGACTAACCACGGAGTCATTAGCCAACTCAGAAGTTGATTTGGAATCAGTCAACTTCGATTCCAGATTAAGTTGATAAGGCATCTCATCTGTTATTCGGATTGAATGTCAGCAATAGTAGAATCATTTACGGTGAATGATGACTGATTAAAAGTAGGAATCCTTACGGATGAAAAATTTACTATCTTTTTAACAAAATCTTTCTTAGTTAGTTTAAGAGAATTTTAAGTTAAGTTTGGTAAAGTCGTATTTGATATAAGGGTCCGAGGTTTTGATAAAGGAGGAGCATCGACCCTAATTTTGCTCTCCTTATTTAGTTTACCCGAAAATAGTCCAAGTCGCAATTAATTTTAATGAAACCATGTTTGCCACAATGGTAAAAAAACTTCACCAATTCAGTTTTGCACTCTTTCCAGGGGTGGTCACCTTTGCCACAAATAAAGCAAGGTGGCTGAGGCTTAGGTTCACGACTAGATTTATTTGGGTTTCGCGGTCTATTCGAATTATTCGAACTTAACTTATTCGAGTTAACACTTTTATTGTGATTGTTAAGTTTCGTCACGAAATTATTTAAAATCTCCGTCATTTTAACGAGAACCGAATCAGGTTCAGCATTTAGCTTAGCAAGATTAAATTTAGAATTTATTTTGTCAGAATAAGCGAATTCTGGGAAAAACGAATCATCAGGCTTAGGTAGAAGCCTTTTGAATTTTATAGATTCGAGCATGCGCTCAACATCAGTAGCAATAGAAGCTAAATCATCAAGGTCACGGATTTAACGCCGCCTAATATTCTGTTTGATATCCGGACGTAAATACATATAAGTTCCATCTAACATGTCCCACATGTCAACAGAGCGGGTGAGTCTCAAGTAAAGATCCTGCATACACGTGATGAAATCTGCAGTCGACTCATCTGGACCTTGAACTCGATTAGCGACTTGTTCTTCAAGTCGACACTGGTAATTAGTATCACTAAACCGTGATTTACAATCTGATTTAAATTGGTCCCAATTTGACCAGCGCGACTAATTTTGTCGGTAACACAAAAGAGCTATACCATTAAACAAAAGGGCGATTGCGCGTAAGATATTTTCACCTGATAGGCACGAAATTTCCATCATATTGTCTACGCGCCTAAGAAAATCTTCAATACTAGATTTTCCATCTCCGAAAACTTTGAAATCCCATTTTCTAACGTTTAATTCTAGCGGTTTATTCGGTACATAGTGTACCTGCTCTACCGCCTGATAAGCATTATTAACCGGAGGTGATAATTGATTACTGTGGCTAAGCATTTCTGATTCTGACGAATGAATTATAGATTCACTATCGACAACGTTCATTTGTCGGCTTCTCACAAGATGTGGAATTACATTTATATGATCTTTAAGATGGCTAAACTCTGGCCAAGCCTGGGCTGATCTACCGCCGGACTTGGCGTGAACGTGAGTTTATCCGAAGCCTGTTCAAAACCAGTCTGTATATTAAATGGGTTAAGAACTAAATTGGGATTCAAATTAAAATGTTAAAATTTGGCTTTGTAAGGAGTTGCTATAAAACTTTGTAAATTCAACTTAGTTTTTGTTACTTTCGGTTTAAATGAATCAAACGAAAATTCCTGATTTGTTTGGAGGTTGTCAAAGTCGACACAATATTTAACCTGTATGCTGCCGGCGATTAGCAAATCCAGCAATTAAGCCTAAGTATAGGTTTTCCGGCGGCCTAGTGGTTAAATGATTATAATAAGTCTGCAGCTCGAAGTTAAGCGCCAAGGATGACCACGTTGTGATTACCGGTCTGGATTTGAGTGAATGAGAATATGTGACTTTACACTCAGTAGTACTCGGACTCATTGTAGTAATCAGCGATCGATGACTATTTTGTGAAAAATATACCGTGGTAGAGAACGGTATATCACTGTTCGGTGGATGAGTTGTTAATAAATTTCTCATGGCTCCTAACGTCTCGGCTTGATCCTCATCTTCTGATACTGCATCCTGTAGACCCGATTTGATTGGAATTTCATCCGAAGAAGATTAATCAAACGGCTTCAGACCCGATGCTAATTTAAAGGCTTGAAATGCACAATCGCGTATGATTACGACATTTCCGAAAGCGTTGATATTTAATGCCGTCAAATAATCAACCAATTGTTCCTTTGACCAAATCTCGAATGGGTTGATTGACACTTTACTAGAATCTGCCATTTTGAAAATTCTATTTTATGGGAAAACTACTTTGCGTAAGACCGTGAAGGATTGACACCAACGATTAAGTTTTTAAAAAAAAGGCACCAAGCCTTACCAAACAAATTCCCAATTTACGTTAATTGAATTTTTAAATGTTCGAGCATTTTTCAGTTGCCAACTTTCCTTCCCTTAATTCACTGACGTTTGTTGTTTCGATTCAATGGTTGCTAAACAACCAACAAAAAAATTAAATAATTTTCCTGCAAGAATTTTTAATTAAACAAGACAGCGAAGCAAAAAAAAATTGTATAACAATTTAAAGTAAGTGTAAAATACCTAGGATGTGAAGGAAGGATAGGTTTGCTTTTGAAGTTGTTATTTATTTCAAGTTCAGTTGATCCTGCTAAAATACAACTTTAAACAAATCAAATACACAAAAGGAAATTCTATTTAATTTATCATCATTTTATCGGAATTATTTTCGAAAGGCTCAGATAACTTATTAAGGCGGAGAATTATTCAAGTCAAATTCTCATAATATTAATTAACATAATTTACACACTTCAGAATTAAATCCGTCCTTGAATTTATTAAAAGCAAAATTCAACTCTTATAATCCCTTTCGACTAATAAGTCGAAACTGTCGGATTTTGAATTTTGAAAAATTCTCAATTTTATATCAATTTATTTTACAAATTTACGTTAAAATAAAATCAGTGTTTTTCAAGCCCTAAAGTGTAGGGCGCCATTTTGTAACCAGATTTTATTTATTTTATCATTATTTTGAATTAATTCCTGATTACTTAGCTGATTTTAAAAATTGAAACATTAATTATTGAACGCCAAGCTATTTAATTTTAGAAAATGGAAAACTAACTAAAACCTACATTATAATTTTAATTTCTTTAATTTATGACAAACTAACTCAATATTTAAATTAAAATAGGAGAGTGTCGGGATAAGGAAAAACTGCACTGATTCTTAATTTATAAACGTTTAATTTAATAGGTAAAAACGCCTAATTATAACTGTTTAATTATTTCAATAATCAAAGTTATTAATATTCGGCAACCCGTCGAAGTCCCACGATGACCAAGATGATGTTCGCGAACTCTCGATGTTGACGAGTGAAGTGCTCAGGAACTCCAGGGACCGTTGACCATAACAGCTCCGCTGTCTCTTTCAAAGTGTCTCGAAATTGATCAGTGCTCGTGCTGCTGTAATTCATTGACAATATATATACTCCTACACTAACACAGACAACTAGTTAAAACTATGAAGGAAGGGGTTTTATTGCACACTTTGACGTCACAAGTAGCCCAGTTGCAGTTAGTCTGGCAAAAAGCTCCAAACTGTTGAGACGATTGTGATCTTAAAGAATTTACTTACTCACAAAAACACAAACAAACATTTATACGCACACAGTAATTTCAGAATTTCATTTTGCTATTTTATCACACTAGACACGCAACGTATGTAGCTCTTATTATTCTAAATAAAAAGGACTTTAAAGATAAATTTTCTATTGTGCATTATTGATAATTTTCTACACGTGCGAGAAGAATTATTTTCAAAAAATTAGTTTTTAGTCGTTTTTATGATTTACAGTTTACCGGTTTGACAAGTTGTCAGTTGAAATGTCACATAATAACAAGTTTACTAGTTTTTGGGTTACATAACCCCATAGTGAAAACAAATGGTTCATCATTGACAGAAACCAAATTATAAAGTGAAATTAAATAAAATTAACTTACGGTAAAAACTTAAAAACAATATGGCACAAGTCGCCGAGTTTCTATGCGGATGCACAACATCCTAATTTATGACTTCCAACCTGGTGTTTATTAGAAAATGTTTTCGCAATTACTGCTTTTCAAAATTAATCATAAAATTATCCGATTGGTAGTCGAAAATTGTGCGTTATAATTTTACCACGTCAAAGTGTCACGAAAATCTTGTTTCGCAAAAATTATTTTATAAATAGTATAATAATATTACAATGTCCTTTAACTCACTTTAACCCAAAGGTGCTGCCACAAAAAATTTTATTGCAGATCTTAAACCTAGGTTCTTTTCTGAGTATTTTGCAAAAAAATTGAAATCTTTCATCCAGCCGTTTTTGAGAAAATCAACTTTTTAGGTTAAAAATTGATTTTTTAGTTTTCTATTGAAAATATTAAGTAAGATTGAAGCAAAAAATAAAAGTTAATGTAGGTACACGATTAATATATGAAATATATTGATATGAGAAATATATAGTAAGTGAACCCAGATAGAACAAAAATTTGCAGAAAGTTTGCAGCAAATTTGCCGCAAATAGCGAAATGTCCGCCTTGTGACAAGATTGCAATGCAAACTTGCCGCAAATTTGCTGTAAAATTGCTAAATGCACTGCTAAATGACAGATTTTTAATTCAAATAATATTATGTTACTGTGGATGTTTAATGAACTGAATTGCACATTAAACGCATTGAGAAACCCTATCAACTGTAAATTAAATATTAAAAATCTTAACGGAAAACGAGATTCAAACCTGTGCTGAGCAACATAATCACTGAATGCGAGCGCATTAAGCATCGCGGCTATTATGACTTGGTATACATTTCTAAAAATGTTTCTCATACTTTACCTACAACATTGTCAAGGTGAGATATGAGGAACATTATTGAAATTGTAAATAATAGCCATGATGCTTAAGGCGCTCGTATTCGGTGATTATGTTGCTCAGCACAAGTTCGAATTTCTTTAGCGTTAAGATTTTTAATATTTAATTTATAGTTAATAGGGTTCCTCAATGCGTTTAATGACCCAATCCGGTTTGATTATTTGAACATAATTGTTGTACGTGAAAAGGACCGCAGTCATATTAATATATTAATCTTTGAAGCTTAAGTTAAATGCATCTATGTACTTTTAAAAATTTGAATCTAAATCGCTCCCCAAACACGCATCGATGACATTTTTAAATATTTTAAATAATTTAACGTACTAAAAATTTCATATTTTTTTATTTTTCTGTAAAAAAGTTACAGAGGTTTGAAAGTTGGGAACATGTAAGATTTGTCAATTTTCAAATTCAAATATTTTGTATTTCTTGATTACAAATTACAAAAGTACTTAGAAATTCGAAAAATATAGCTAAAACTCTTCTTATTTGCTAAGTTTCAATTTCTTTTAATAACTTTAAGACAATAAAATTTAATATGTTAAATATGAATATT
>WNHD01004872.1:0-13485 GCA_011057455.1 Ganaspis sp. Gsp50 | reverse complement strand
TACAGATTTTTGGACAAAGGATCATCAATTGAAAATATTGAATTAACCTATCTTTTTTACTTTGCCCGGTTTTTTATACACGTTAAATTTGAATTTTCGCGCGCAGTTTCTATCTATAGGTTGCATGCCTGCTTACAGCCGTCACTATAAATTTCTCTATATATACAGCATTATAAGTGAGCAACTTCGGGGGGCCGGGGGGCTTGGGGGGCAAAGCCCCCCAAAACAAAGAACCATCTTAAGGGATAAGTCAAAACAATCTGTGACTACTGAAATATGAATTATTTTTATTTAAATAAAAATCAGGAAGCTAAAACAGTACGTCCAGCTTCAATTTTATTTTTCTCAAAAACTATCACTTATATGATAAAAATGTATTCTACATAAAATGTGCAGTTTCGAAAGACCTACAACTTTTGTATGATACACTTTTTTAAATTTTGAATACCTAGTGACATAAATACAAAAAACATAAATTTTATGTTATTTTTATAAAAAATAAAAACAACTGGTATACTTTTTCAGCCTCCCCCATCAGAATATCAGTTTTGGTGTTAAAATATATCACTTAGAGTTGGTCCCGATAAAAAAACTCTAAAATTCGGAAAAGTCGCTTAACTGGATAATTACCCTTACAATAATTGCAATACTTTCAATAATTGCAATGCTTACAATAATTGCAATACTTACAATACTTGCAATACTTTCAATAATTGCAATGCTTACAATTATTACAATGTTTACAGTAGTTGCAATCATTGCTTTAGTATTAATGCAACAATTACTATAGTACATTGTAATATTATTGCAACCTTGTTGTAAAAATACCGTAACATTGCATCAATAAAATTGATCTAATAATATTGTAACAATTCATCAACATTGTTGCAACATTATTGTGATCTTGCATCAAATTTATCCTAACAGTATGGTAACATTGTTATAACAATATATCAACAATGCCGTAACAATACGTCAACATTGTTTTAAAAATACATCATTATTGTTGTATTAACACATTTAACACTGTTGTAACAATACATTTTTTACAACATTCTCGTAACAAAGCCAAAAAATCATGATAACAGTATTGCAACAATACCACAACATTATTACAATTATTCCAAAAGTCTAAAATATTCCACCAGTCCCAAATGCAAACTTTTTGAGCGTAAAAATGCCGATTGTCAGTGATTGTTTAGGAAAAAAAATGCACTTGGAACGCGCCGCCTTTCTTCTTCAATAAAAAGTGACTGTATCAGTGAAATAGCCTAGTTTTGAGGTATCTATATTCTCCAATGGTTTGAATAAGTGTGCCAAAGAAAGAGCCTTTCTTGATCAAGGAGGAAGGGGATCCCCAGCCCTGACATTGTGTGCGCGCGCGCGCACTGCAACTCGAGAATCCAAGAATCGACCGCGGGCTTTTGACCGACTCGTGATATCACGACGTCGCGACGTTCGTCGTGTTCTTCACCTCGCTCCACACATTAGCTGCACCAATTTTTTTTCATTCATCAACTGTCAGTGCACGAGTATATTTATAAAAATCTAGCCTTTTTTTTACTTTAGTAAAAAACCGCTCTGTTTCATAATTCCAAAGGATTTTAAAGTGCAACGAATGTCAGTGACAGGTGAGAAAGTGAGAAAGTTTTCTGATACGTGTTTTAAATCGTTTCAGTTCCGCAGTAAACAATTCCGTTAAATATTTGGTAAATTAATGTTTGGTAAAAATTACCAGACGCACTTGAGTGGCAGTTTTTTATAAAATAATTATTTGTCACATTTTTTGTGGTATTTGCAACAGAGTTTATGATTTCTCTTTCGAAAACTTGAAATTATGGTTTTAAAGTATTTTTAAATTATTATTTTACAAAGATTGAATTGCTATTTGGAAAATATTTTACAAACAATATTTCTAAAAAATATTTTTCAATTGATATTTTAAAACACAATTTTCAAATACTGTTTTCAAAAATAGTTTTCAAATACTATTTTTTGAAAAAGCTTTCTATTTCTGTTTGCAAAAATTGATTCTTTTAAAAATAATTTTGTAATTTTCTTCCATTATTTAAAACTATTCATTAATTTATTTTTTTAATTACCAAGTTTTCTGAAAATCATTTATTTAAAAACTTGATAATTTAAAAATATTGTTTCAATTATTTTCAAACTTTTCTTTTTGTTATTTAAAAACTTGTCTTTTTGTTACTTACAAATTTGTTTTTCAATTATTATAAACATTATAAATAATAATAATAATAATAATAATAATAATAATGATAATAATAATAATAATGATAATAATGAGAATAATAAAATAATAATAAAAATTATTAACAGTAATATCCTACATAGCACAATATATTGCTTAAACATTGCCTCAATATTGCCATGAATACTTGCAATATTGCGATGCAACATTAAGGCAATATTGCTGCAACGTTAAAATGTCCGCCGTACAGCAACATTGAAGAATAATATTGCAGTAATGTTGCAGTGTAATTTCATGGCAATATTGTTTTTAATGCTGCTGCAATATTGCAGTGTACTCTTGCGGAAATATTGCATAGTTAAGTTCGCAAATATTCGCCTAGTTTAAAAATTATAATACTTAGCTCAAAGCAATATTGCTGCAACGTTGAGAGAATATTGTATAGTAATTTTGCAACAATGTTTCTTTCAATAGGTATTAAAATGTTTATACTATGCGAATATTTGGCACAATGTTGCAGCTACATTACTATGCAATGTTTCCACAATAAGGCACTGCAATATTTCAGCAATATCACTCTGCAATATTGCCAAAGTATTACATTATTACCGCAATATTATTCTGTAATGTTGCTGCATGTCAGACATTTTAATGTTGCATCAATATTGCCTTAATGTTGCATCGCAATATTGCAAGTATTCATGGCAATATTGAAATAATATTTAGGCAATATATTGTGCTATGTGGGATTTTAATTTGTATTAAAAGTGTTTATAATTAAAAACAAATTCTTTCCACTTAAAAAAATCAAATGTATTTTTTTTTAAATTTTCCTTTTAAAAATTACTACAAGCAAAAAATATTTAAATAATGGAATACATGATAAAAAAGGCTTTGCCCTATTGAGAGAAAAGTACCTTTACTTGATTCAATGCAATATATTTTAATTTGCTCTAAAATAATTTATTCCTGATTCAGAAATATTTATTCTTTTCACAGCAACATTTATTCTTAAATAAAGAATATTTTCTTCCTTTTAGTTTTATTTATTTTTTTTTATTTAGTAATCATAGACGGGCAAACGACAATTACATTATGAACAAATCAAATTTTTTATCAAAGTATTAAAAAATATGCTTGTATCAAGAGTAAAATAAACTTGGATTAAGTAAAGAAAAAGTTGGAATGAAATATTATTGTTCTTGAATCAAGAATATTTATTTTCAATTGATTTATATTTATTTTAAATCAAATGTTTTTTATTTTTCATTTAAATATTTTTATTTGATTAAAAAAAATTATTTAAATTTAAATTCATTTGTGATTCAATAATTTATTCTTCTTTTTATGAAAAATGTGTTTTAAATTAATAATAAATAACTAAATAATAAAGTGTACAATCGACTTATATAACAAATATTAAATAAATAAATTATTATTAATACAATATTGTAAGTTGTTTAATTTACAGAAAAAACAATGTTCTACTGATGCTATATTCTACATTTATTATAACAGCTGATTAGTTTTTCCACTCATATATTAATTTAAAAAGTAACAAATTAAGAAATGTTTTGAAAAGTCGAATGTGAATTTCTACTTTGTATAAAATTAATGCTTTACATTTATGTAGTTAAAGTGATATCATTAAATTTATCAGTAAAAAATAACGCGTTGATGATAAAAAAAACACTACATTTTAATGCCGCACTAGTTTTATGACTTATTTACCTGACGTCATTACTGAAAAAAGTAATTAAGTTTATGACTAAAAATAAAATTAATTTTCTCTATTAATGATTTTTACTTTTTTAAATCGAATTTTATTTTTTTATTATTTACTTTATTCTTTTATTTTTTGAAACATTTTTTTATTGTTAAATTAACTCTTTTGTCTAATATTAAAATTTTCTTTGTTAATGATTTTTACATTTTTAATCAATTTTTATTATTTTATTTTTGTTTTGTTTTTAAAACATTTTTCGGTAAGATAACTTTTGTCTAAAATTATTTATTTTTTTTTTTTTATTAAATTAAAAGAAAGATTTGAGTGGACAGTTTGAGGCTTGTAATTTGTGTTAAATTTTTAAGGGCATTTGATAGAAAGTGACGTCAGAAGTCACGTGACCAATAACCAAAATTTTCCCGCCGTTTCACTCTTAAAATAATGAAAATATTTTTCTGAAAATTAATAGACATGAAAAATACCAGAATGAAATTGGTATATATTCTTATTAAAATTAAAATGTATAATAATTTATAAAATTATTTTTAAATAAAAATATCAATAAACCAGCACCAGACAGACCATTCTGATATTTTTTTATGCTCACACTGAATTTTATATTCAAACAAATTCTTTTTTATTTAAACTAAATTATTTTTTTGTCTACCAATTTTCAAAAAGATATTTTTATTATTTATAGAATGAAAAGGCAGTGAAATTTTTGATAATGGATCACGTGACTACAGAAGTCATTTTCTTTCACATTGGCAATTTATTGTCAATTTATTAGCTAAGTGATAGAGTTAATATTTATTTTTGAAAAACTACTTTGTGATGAAATAAAATATTTTCCCCAACTTGGTGAGCAGTAAAATTTAGTTTAAAAATATTTTTGCTAATATAAAATGTAATTAAAATAATCGTAAAAATAATGAGTCATGCAAATTTTAAAATATTTTAACGCAAAGAAAAAACGTTGAGGTTATAATTTAAATTTACAGGTCAGTGTTTTTATTATTCAATGATAATAGGTTCTTTTCTGCCAAATATAAATTATCACATTTCCGTTTAATTTAATGATTCAATTATCATAATCGTTATCTTTTCTGGTCTTTGAACTTTCCACTATTTTTTCATCTAGTTAGCATAATACGGCCTTCCTATATTTCAAAAATGACAAACATTTTCTAAGAAAAAAACATAATTTCGAAAAATTTTGGAAAATACATCCTTTTTTTTGGTTTTTTGTGAATTTTTTAAAAATAATGCTTTTCATTGTAAATATATGCCCTAAACGGGTAGTGTAAATATTATTTTCTTAGACATTTTTGTTTTAACAAAATATTTTTCATTTTTCAAAAACACACAAAAAAATCTTATGCAGAAAATAAACAATTAAAATTAAGAAAATAAATAAAAGTAAGAATATAAATAAATAATATAAATAAATAAAATTAAAAAAATAAATGAGTACAAATAAATTGATAACAAAAGAAAACTAAACGAATAAAAAGAAGAAGGTAAAATTTAATAATCTAAATAGAAAAAACATACGTTTTTTATCTACTCGAGTCAGTAATTGATAATTTACGAACTCGTTATATATTTATTTAAACAGTGAGCAGACATACAAAGTTTAAATAATACCTTTTCGCTCATAGGCGCTGAATATAAACATTATAAAACAAGTAATGAAAAAAAAATACTAAAATTTGAATGAAAAAATGTTGATAATAATTTTCAGTGCAAATAAATCCATAAAAAACATTGTTAATCAAACAAAAATTTTCCTGGCAAAAGTTTTCTTAACTTGATTAAATTTTCAACAAAGTAAAGAAGGAAAGTTGCTAATTTCCTGGAATATTTTTATTTATTTAACACGTGGCAGAAGTTTCGGAAATTTACTTATGAAAAAACGCTGACAAGTTTCAGAATAAACTTACAGGAGAAGTATAATTACTCGCTGATAAGAATATCAGTTTTCAACCGGTAAAAGAATTCTGGATTTTTCCACAAACGCAAACAATCGTTTCTTTGTAAATAAATCTTCCATTAAAATAGGGTACTTGATTCAAAAGAATTTTCACAAAAGAATTTTCAAAAAAGAAAGAACTTAAGGGAATTTTAGCAAGAACTCAAACCAATTTTAAAAAAGAATTAAAAAAATCTTATAAAGAACTAAAAAGAATTTTAGACAGAAAAAAATTAAAAGAGATTTTAGAGAGAAAATAATTTAAAGAATTAGACAGAAAAATATTAAAAGAAAGATTAGAAAGAAAGAAAATTGAAAGAAATTTTATAAACAAAAAACTAAACGAAATTTTATGAAGAAAAAATTAAAGACTAAAGCAAATTTTAGACAGAAAATAATTAAAAGAAATTTTATGAAGAAAAATCAAAAAGAAATTTTATGACGAAAAATCAAAAAGAAATGCTATATAAAGAAACAAATCATAAATATTTTCAAAAGAAAAATTCGAAAGAAATTTTACTCATTGCAAAAAAAATCGAAAGAAATAAAAATAAAACACAAATATATAAATTTTAAAAATGAAATGCAAAAAGCAATTTTGTTAAATAAAAAATTACAAAAAAATAATTACAAAAATAAAAAAAATTAAAGAAATTCTACAAAGAAAAAGTTAAAAAAGTTTTAAAGATTTAAAAAGTTTTCAACAAATGTTGAAAAAGATCATAGAAATTTAACTAAAAAAAAATCATACAAAATTTAAAAACAATAAAATGCGTGCACTTCAAATTAAAAAATTAAAATTTTGTTTTTAATCATTCTTTTTCTTTTTGTGAAAGGCAAAATTGAAAAAAAAACGTAAAGAAATTTTACAGAAAGAGGACAGAAAGATTTTTTAACGAGAAAAAATATAAAAAACGAAATTGAGAAAAAAACTTTCTATTGCAGGATTTGCACAATGGCGCTGACTTGTTGGGAGAAAATAACACTTGTCGTGGTAGCGGCAGTGCTTCTTAGAATATTTATAAGAGCGAATGTTTTAGCGTGGAAGAAAATAATTGCCCCGGGTCTTGGTTTGGGAGTTAATGTAGCCACCCAGGGGAAATGGGCTTTGGTCACTGGAGCCACTGATGGACTCGGGAAAGCTTACGCAAAAGCTCTTGCTGGCAAGGGACTGGACATTATTCTTGTGTCGAGGTCAATTGATAAATTAAAGGAAACTGCAACGGAAATTAAACAAGCCTATAGGGTCGAGACTCGGGTCATTGAAGCCGATTTGACCGAGGGCCAGTCCGTCTACAACAAAATCGCCAAGGCCATTGAGGACCTTGAGGTATTGTTCCTTTTTTGCTTTTCAATAATTAAATACTAGCGAAATTAGGCGATTTTGAATAATTAAAGACTAGCGAAATTAGGCGCTTTTGAATAATTATATATTTTATTCTAATTAAATTACACAAAATTTCTTCATTTGGGACATAGAAGCTTGACAATTAAGAAGAGTGTAGTCGTAAAATAATTTATTTGCAATGGAAAAATTTTTACGGTCATGGAGAATCGAACCCGGACCCCTCTGGTCGCGCGAGTCCGATACGCTAGCCACTGGACTACCATAGCTTAATATTAGAA
This sequence comes from Ganaspis sp. Gsp50, assembly GCA_011057455.1. Classification (NCBI taxonomy): domain Eukaryota; kingdom Metazoa; phylum Arthropoda; class Insecta; order Hymenoptera; family Figitidae; genus Ganaspis; species Ganaspis sp. Gsp50. The sequence goes on along the minus strand of WNHD01004872.1, from coordinate 5,949 downwards.
ACTTTGAAATAAAGTAATCTTTTATGTAAGGGAGTTGTTAATTTTTGTAGTTTTACGTATTTTAAAGTTCACAATGCAGAGCTTACAATGGAAATTTTACAATAGTAAATTTTAATAGTCTATTGCAATTATTTTAAAAGATGTTTTTGGTGTTGATCTTTTAACTATTGCAATTATTATCGTTTTTCATATCCGCATAAATATTATCGAAAAATTACGTCATTAAATAAATTTTCTATAATAATTAAATTATACAAACGTTTATCATTCAAATGTATTGTAATGAAATTACACAAGCGTTTATCATTTGGGTTTATTTTAATTAAATTTAACAAACTTTTATCATTTGGGTTTATTTTAATTAAATTTAACAAAAGTTTATCATTTGGGTTTATTTTAAATAAATTTAACAAACGTTTATCATTTGGGCTATGGAAATTTGAAAATTAAGGTGAGCAAAACCGAAAATTAATTTATTTGCAATGGAAAAATTTTCACGGTCATGGAGAATCGAACCCAGGCCCCTCTGCTCGCGCAAGTCCGATAGGCTAGCCACTGGACTATAGTAGCTGATGAGAAACTTTGAAATAAATCAATTTTGAGTGCAATTGTTGTTTTATGACTTTTTCCATACTTTGAAGTTTAAAATAGTAAGATTTAACAATCGTTTATACCCAAAAATCTTGTTTTTTGCTGTCGTAAATAATTAATTTTAACAAGAAAATGTAAATAACGTTAAAAATTCGATTTTCTACAAAAATGGTCCTATAAACCAAATTGCTTAATTAATTTGCCAAATTAATTAAATTAATTAAATTAATATTTCTTGAGATATTGGATTGTAACTAATGAGTAGTATTTATATTATAATTATTATGATAAAATTAATAATTAAATTAACAATAAGGGCAGTAACTTTCAGAAAATGTTGTTTTCGTCATGACCGACAAAATTTCAGGTTGGGACTTTAAAAAAATAGTTAAAAAATCACCCTGGTGGAAAAAATCACTCTTATATAATCTAAAAGACATGTTACCAAATGGTAAGTATTTTCAATACGTGATTTTGTTAATTGTGTGAAAATGCGTTTACATAAAAGCATTACGTGTAAAGAAATATGTATATTACGATTTTCGAATATATGTACACTGTTACCTAAAAGGATATTGACCCGGTTAATTATCCCTTCTCGAAATCGGTCGATTAAAGTCTGAATCCTTTTTCTGAATTTTCACTTTTGCCTGCCTGAGGTACAGACGGTACAAGATCCGCATCTTGACCAAGTAGAAAGTGTTATATCACGTCTTGAAAGCGATCAGGAGGGGCTCAAGCAAGTTTCTCTAATTGAATTGAGCTTCTCAGTGGAATAGCTGACGACTGACTTTTTAATTATTTTTTCTCCGGTGACTGTGCAGGTGGGAGTTCTGGTGAACAATGCGGGAAGAAGCTACGAGCACCCGGAGCTGTTTACGCACGTGTCGGAAGAGACCCTGGCGAAAATATTACAACTGAATGTGGCAGGAGTAACGGGAGTTGCAAGGGCAGTTCTTCCGGGAATGATGGAGAGAAGGAGCGGAGTTGTTATCAACATTAGTTCAACCGCTGCTGCAATTCCAAGTCCTTACTTATCGGTCTATGCAGCCAGCAAAGCTTATGTTGACAAATTAAGTGCAGATCTTGCTGCTGAGGCTGCGCCGAGAGGAGTCACTGTACAGTGCGTTCTGCCTGGCCCAGTTGCTACTAAAATGTCCAAAATTAAGTAAGCAACTTGTTGAAATTTATGAAATTTGGTAATGTACTTTCCTGCACAGTACTAAATTATTTTTAAACTCCTAAAACATTTTGGAAAGTTTTTTTATTTGATTTTTTTTAAAAATTATTGATAAATAACTTTTTATTTAAATAATATAATTTTATTTCACATTATTATATTATTTAATTAATATTAAATAATAATTGTATTAAAGCTTTTTGGCATCACATATTGATGCTCATAGGATGACAAATACGTTTTTAATAGTGACCATCATGATGGTCAGTCCATTCTCAAAAAGAATCGACTGAAAAAATTCAGCCCGCCTACTGCTGCTCTGTGTCACTAGCATGTTATTGATGCTGTGGTCGCAGGGAATATGCAGTAAATGTGACGCTCGACCCACCTCTTATAACCACTGACCAGCGGAGTTGAGTGCGACAGATTCAATCGCGCGCCGCCACACGTCATTAGGCGGAACTGCTAGAGGTTATAAAAGGCGGGTCGAGGCTCACGTTAACGGCATATTCCCTGCGACCGCAGCTTCGTCATCATGTAAGCAGCATAGAGCAGCGATAGGCGTTTTGCATTTTTTTAATCGATTCTTTTTTAGAATGGACTGATCATCATGATGGTCACTATTAAAAACGTATTTCTCATCCTATGAGCATCAATATGTAGTATAAAAAAATTTAACATTTTCATTTAAAATTAATTAAATAATTATAATTAATAATAATTATAATATAAAAATTATTTAAATTAAAAATTATTTTCAATAATTTAAGAAAAATGTAAATAAAAAAGTTTTGATAAATGTTTTAGGAGTCTTAAAATATTTCACGAAAATTACATTGAAATGTTCAAGAAAGTTACGCTGCCAATATTCCCTCACATGTGGACATTTTCTTACTTCCACCAAACTTGAAGGACCCTTGCTGTGTAATATTCCCCAACTTTCAGTGTAAGCTTTTAGGCAAGTTTCAGGTAATTTCTGGTGCTGTGCGGTTTATTTCACAGATAAATAAAAAGTCCTACTTTTGACGCAAGGAAAACGTGGTAAAAAGCAGATTTTATAAGCAAAAGAATTCTATAAATACACTAGCGTATGCGTAGATAACGCATAGGACTTTTATTTCACGATAGTTACTTTATTTCATACTTTTATTTAACGCTGGTTACTTTATGGTTAGGTTATGGACGTATTTATACAATACTAATATCTTTTTGACAACAGACAATTTGACTAACGTAGTTATACAATTCAGCAAATGGCGTCTACTCAATATCCGGTAGTGGTGCATGCAGAGTATTTTAATGTGACGTCAACCTGCCCATCGCGCGGTAAGTTCCATATCATTAATTTTTCTACATATATATGTGTCGGTAAAATAAAAATCTACAGGAAGTTACCGCGCGGTGGGCAGGTTGACGTCACATTAAAATACTCTGCCCAGCCGTTACAAGGCGCGGTAAAATTCGAATTTTAAAGTAATTATTCAAGAAAACTGTAATAAATTGAATAGAATTAATATTATGAAAAGTATTGACAAGCTAAATTTGTGTGAAAAATACAATAATTGTTATGAAATTAAATATCAGTTAATATTAATGTTATTTAATGAAAGAGTAATTGTTTAATTATTAGCATTATCATTATTATTATTATATATGTATTATACATAATATAATTATAGTAATATATAATAATAATTATTATTATTGATTAATTACATAACAATAATTATACACAATTAATTTAACCCTCGCGTCTGATAACTGCCTCTGGATTCGAGCAGTTAGAGTCTGGCTCAAGGAGGGGATGAAGGTCACGCTTAGAGGTAGTTATTCGACGCACGGGCTCAAGTATTATTTATAATTTCATAATTTTTTTTTAAATGAAATTAGTACAAATTTGAGACGGTAGCAATTGCTCAAAAATAAACTGTTTAGAATTAATATTATTTTAATTATATTAATAATTATCCATTTAGTATTAAAATTTATAATTAATATGATTTTTTTAAATTATATAGAAGTACATTTTAAAACATATATATAAAAGTGAATAATTATTAACTTAATTAATAAGAAAAGATTAATTAATAAGAAAAGATATTGTTAATTTTAAAAGAATAATTATTCTTTTATTAATTAATATTTTCATCCAATTCGTGTTGCTAACGTTGCCTTTCTATAAAATCTGCATTCCCGCACTTGTAGCGTAAAGTACTATTTTCCAATACTGTGCGTTAAAAACTCGTATTTTTAGGCACTAGTACGTAAAAACTACTTTTTCTTGTTTTTGGACGGATTTTGTTTGTGGTCTCACATGTTTTTCAGAAACTGACAATCTTTTTTTCCTTATTTTAATTTTCTTGCTCTTTTTCCTGTTTTTCCGTTTTCTACTCTATCTTCTATTTTATCGTCTTTTTTTCTTTCTTCCTTTCTCCTTTTTTTCTCCATATATTTTTCCTTCTACTCCTTGTTCTCCTCCTATTCCTTTTTTTCCTTCTTTTCCTTCTTTTCCTTCTTTTCCTTCTTTTCCTTCTTTTCCTCCTTTCCTTCTCCTTCCCCTCTTCTTATTCATCTTCGTTTTCCGTCCTTTATACCTTCTTCCTTCTTTTCTTTCTTTTTTTCCTTTCTTCTTTTCTTTCTTTTCTTTCTTTTTTTTCCTTTCTTCATTCTTTTCTTCCATATATCTCTCTTTCTAGAAAAGAAATGAAGAAGAATACTCCTTTTTTTCCTTCTTCCCCCTCTCTTTTAACTCTTTTTCATTTTCTTCCCTCTTTACCTTCTTCCTTCATATATTTTTCTTTCTACTTGTTCTTTTCCTTCTTCTCTCACTCTTCTCTATTTTTTCTTCATTTTTTCCTACTTCCTCGACACATATTTTTCTTTCTAATACTTCTATTCCTTCTTACTTTCTTCTTACTCTCTTCTTACTCTTGTTCTTGTCTCTTCTTACTCTCTTCTTTTCCCTTTTTCTCTCTTTACCTTCTTCTTACACTTAATCCTTTCTTCCTTCTTTTCCTTTTAATTCTCTTTTTCCCAAAAATTCTATAATATACAAGGTAACTTAAAATTGTTTTTAAATTTCAATTTTTAGAAACTAGGAAGAAATTGAAAAGTCGCGGTATTTTCTTATTTCTCTCTATTTTTATAAATCGGGAGTTAATCTTGTTCAAAGTTTGGAAACTACAGGGTAATACAGAACTTTTATTATAGTTGAAATTTCTATAAATACTTGTCGAAAATTAAGAAGTTTCTGAAAATGATAATTTTACTATCAATTTTGAGTCACCCTGTATATATTTAATCTAATTGCTTCAGTGAACTTGAGTGAAGATCGGTTATAATAAACTATGTAAAGATTGTATGAACAATATTTTAACTAACATGTGTGTAATTATGTTAATTCTGTTCGAAGAAAATTTCGTTTTTTTCTGTAAAATCATTCTTGTATAATTGGGCTTGAAGAATTCTTTCCAGTGATCCACTTAACGTGAGAACTTGATTCTTTAATCTTGAAGAACAAACATTTAGTTTATGTAATTCTCATTTTCTTAAACACTTAAATTTTGGTTTTAGTACTACTTTTGTATAATTCTGTTTTTATGATTTTTTTTGCTTTTTGTTTTTTGCTTTGTTTCATTTTAGCTATTTTTTGTTTTTTCTTTTTGTATCTCGCTGTTTCTCTTTTGCGTTTTTATTTTTTTAACTTTTGTTTTTAGCTTTTCTTTTAATTTTTAGCCTTTTCGTTTTTTGCTATTTTTGTATTTTGCTTATGGCTTTTTGTTTTTAGCTTTTTTGTATTTTTCTTTTTTCTTTTAGCTTTTAGGTTTTTGTTTTCCGCTATTTCTCTTTTGCTTTTTGATTCTTTGGTTTTTTTTGGTTCTTTGGTTTTTGTTTTTTGATTCTTTGGTTTTTGTTTTTTGCTTTTTGTATTTTGCTTTTTGCTACTTGCTTTTTAATTTTCTTTTGCCTTCTGTTTTTCGCTTCTTATTTTTGTATCTCTTTTTTTCAAAAAATTGTAATATTTAATTATTTTTACATAAAAATGAAATTGGATTCATGTGTTCAATAAAAAAGTAAAAATTCCCAAGTGCGAAATGCCAGAAGTGCCAATACGGCCCAATATTGGTGCAGTAATGTCTGCCGAAATACGGCAAACGTTACTGGGCCAGCATTGGCGT
>WNHD01004871.1:0-10769 GCA_011057455.1 Ganaspis sp. Gsp50 | reverse complement strand
TCACCTTTTAATTAAAAAAGCATTCGAATCGCGCGAAAATTAAAAGCAAAAATATAAAAAATATGTTCTAATATTTGCTTAGTTAAGAAAAACGAGAAGAATACTTTAGAATTTAATTTTTTTGACTTGTAAAATACTTTAGAATGTCTGAGAATACATCGGAATATCTGGGAATACTGAGAATATTAAATACTTAATGGAATACACGGGAATATGTATCTACAGAATATCCGACGTGTGTACGAAGAATACCTTAGTTGACGACCCCTCGTAATTGCGCCAAAAAAGATTCAGTAAATTTCTCATCAATAGGTTATCATATAGATATAACCGATTAAGATCAATTCCGATTCAAAACAATTAAAAACGTCAATGGTGAATCAACAATCTGAAAATTTACGATTCACAAAGAAATTCATCAATCAGTTGTTTGTTCCTGGGCACTTGTTTTATAAAACCAAAATCGTAAAATGAATGCCTCGAATCAAAGTGAAACTGACAATTATTATTTCATGACGCAGAAGTAATTTTTTTTTACTTTCTTGAAAATTGAGAGGTTGCGTAGAAAAAGATGTCAATTTTAGAAATTTTCCATGGCACCGCCTAGCCTACGCTATATCAATTAGTGCTGTTTGTATATAAATAAAGTACAAAAAATGAAGTAAAAAGATTTTCTTGTACGATTTTTAATGCTCTTTCGATTGGTGAAAGTATTTTTATTATTTTGAAATTTTACCTTGATCCTTTTAAAATCAAAACTAAACTTGCAATTTTCTCCAAAATCAATATTGATAATTTTAAAATTAACTATTTTAAATGGGAACTGAGGTTTTCTTTCTATAATTGGGACAAATTTAAGAAATGGCCTTTTTTCTCGCGTTATGAGACATCAAAGAAAAACTTGCAACGGTTGCAACCCGGCGCACTTTACTCTCAATAATTGAATCGCTGTTGGTTTTAAAATAATGTGTGTTAAGTTTCTTAGCGTGACATTTTTCTAAAACTATGTACTGATACCTTTTTAAGTTTTAGGTAATTTAATACACATGACTACAAAATCAATATGAACATATAATATTAAATTAATGTTAGATGTATTTAATTTCAACAAATGAATGAGACCTGATATTTGCTTTCTAAATCCACTCATTTCCTTTCTAAAAATTTAAAATATAATTTTGAAATAAATTTAATATTGTAATTTAAAATTTTTGTTGTATGTTTTAAAAATAAAATTAAAAAATAATTTTAAAACATACAAATTAAAATATAAATTTATATGTTGTAAATGAAAGCTTATTTTTTCAATTTGTTATTTGGATCTTTTTACCGATCCTGTTTATTTTAACTTTGTCCTTATATAATTCTATTACTAATAACAAACAAAAAATAAGTGTTTGAAATATGTAAGTAGGGGCCGTCCACAAACTATGTTTATATGAACGTAGTTTAATTTTTCAATTTCAATTTTTCACATTTTCAGACGCTTTTTTCGTTGATAATCATAAATTTTCTTTCGACCCCCTCCCCCATAAAAGTAAAGTAGGCTTCAGTAATATATAAACTATATTAGGTATTAAAAATAAATATAATGTACTGTGACATGGTAAAATTTACCACACACAATTTTTCGACTTTTAGTAATTTAAAAGCTGAATATAAATTCGAATTTAAAATAAAACGCTAGATTAGAAGTCACACTTCAGGATGCTGTGCATTCAAATGAAAACTCGGCGACTTATGAGTTTTTATTCTCTTGTTTAATTTCACTTTATCTTATTTGATAAATTGAACTCTGTTTTGATTTCACTTTGAGGTTATGTTACCCAGACTGTATCAACTTCATTCATTATTATTAATCTCCACTGCCAACTTGTCAAATACGGATAAATTAAAGTTAATAAATAAATTCGTAACTAATTATTTTGATATCACTTTTGCGCGCACGAGCACCGAACATCGACGGAGAAATTATTCTCGAAAGACAGTGGACCTGTTAAATCATCTTGACATGGAACATCAGAAGTTCTCACTCTACAATTTCGGGACAACGTGGACTTCCTCATTCAATATCGTCTACGTCGTGGAGATTCGACCGGATGCTTAAGATCGGATATGTAAGTCTCGATTGCGCAAAAGTATCCGGAGTTTTGCAAGACGGAATGCTGTAGTTCATCTGTCAAAACAGACGACCATCTTCAACTGTCAAGTGTAGTAGCGCCATCTGGTTACGATAATCCATCGACGGTCGATACACTGATACGCAGCGGTCGATATAGAGACTATTGAGTTTACTATTGAAGTATGATTGATTCGACGCGCTTGCGCAGATGAGTCGTAACTCGTCGTGACGACGCCGGTCTTACATAACTTCTAGTCCGGTTCTCGCATGAAGTGTATCATTTAATGCTTATTAAAAATGTGAACTATTTTATTTTGGGAGCAAACGCCGGACGACGTACACTGGCACAGAGGTGAGCTTCTCACTTTTGTAAAACAATTGTTTGTTTAACGTGGAGTCGTCTCCATCTAATTATGTTTTGTTTAAAATAATTTAGTGCTCAAGTGTTTCGTTTTCATGTATTTTACTCGGCCTCATGGCCGAATATTTTGTAAATTCATCAATTCAGAAAATATAGAGTCAAGAGTTTAAGATTAAAATCAGTGTTGTTCCTTATACCGACGCTCTCTATAATTCTTTAACAATAGTGAGTTAGTTTGGCAAAAATTTAAAGTAAATTAACAAATAATTTCGGTTTACTTATTTCTCCTTTTATTCTAAAAATAACTTGGCGTTAGTTAATTAATCATAAACATAATGAAATAAGCCAAGTTATCAAAGATTAATTAAAAATAAGTAAAATAATTGTAAATTAAATAAAATTTGGTTACACTACATAATGCATAATTTTATACATATTCTACTTCATACGTAAAAAGTTACTTTTACCCCTTCTCGCGTTATAATACGTAGTTGTAAATATATGGTCCCTTATAATGGTAACGTAGTTTAAGTACGGACCCTAATATGATATCAAATTTCAATTTAAAAAACGACTAACTTTATAAACAAATACTTTAAAATTTTTAAATAATTCTTTCTTTATTGGCCTTTTTTTTATAAATCTACAGAAATGTCCACACTTACCTTTGCTATTTTTAAAGTTGCTGATTTTAGATTTGCTATACCATAAAATCCAGTACTGAAAGTAATATGGAAATGTTTATGAACGGACCCTTATAAAAATTATGAGAGTAAGTTGATGACAAGTCTTTAATATTTTTCAGCTTTTTTTTCATATTTTCTTTTAATTTTTTCGCGACGAGATTGCGCTTCTGAATTGCGAGAAATGTAACGTAACTGCTCTACCTTGCGACATTGATCTGAACTAAAATCCACAGAGCTTTCGTCTGCTAAACGCGGGAATATTTGAAACTCTTAAAATCACATTTTAAAAAAAAGTATGAAAATCAACTGAGAAGTAATTTATTAAGTAGCCAACATTATTTTTGTTATTTGTTTAATAATTTTATTATTGTTTCTTGATTTTTATACTTCTCTTAAAATATTATTTGAACAATTTTAAATAGCAGACGAAAGCTCTGGATTTTAGTTTAAAAGCTCAGCGTCGCAAGGTAGAGCTTTAATTTATATAAACTAGAATGGTATAGAAACAAAGTAGTGTAATTTTTTCTGTCATTCTCTGCCGTCGCAAAAAGATTACAAGAAAATGACTGAAAAATATTACAGACTTGTCATCAACTCCAAATAATCACTCTAAATAAAATAAAAACATCTTGTATAGATAGAGATAATAATTATGAAGATTAAAACAATGATGTTGAATATTAATAAAATAAATTTTCATTAATCAATGTTGCAGCAAATTTATTTAAACAATATTTTGTATTGTGATTTTATACCCTAAACGCACAAGGAAATTAAAATTTTTTATTCTATTTTCAATTGAACTGTCCTTAATAGAAAATGTGCAAATGAATTATCTTAAAAGATAATTTAAACAAAATTTGAAAACTAAATTATTAAAGAACAGTTTTAATCCACATTTTTATAGATGTTTTTTTTAATAGTAAATATATAGAATATAAAATATTTCTTGAAATAAAAATAACACAAAGATTCATAATTACAAACATGAGTGTTTGTAATTATAATTGAGAATGAAATAAATTTATTCCTGAATCAATTTGAATTTTATAAAAATTTGGAATGAATAATTACCATTTTGCTAAATTTCATTTTCTTGCAAATTTGAAGGCGTCTCAAGGGGTTGTATCATTTGAATTCTAAAAAATCGAATCCTACAATAAAAATAACATCTTACAATAAACTAAAATTTAACAAGTCCGTAGATCACTGAATAAAGCGTAAAGATCCCAAACGCTTGAACTAATTTACAGATCACTTAATACAAGAAAGAAAAGATTTTTTAAAGCACAAAAGTGATACAACCTCTCAAAATAAAAAAATAAATCATGACAATTGTAACGATTAAACTTTATTAAAATTAACAACAAGTCAGTATTTAACAGTCCATTGTAAATTCGAGTTTTACAAAATATACCTGACGTAATTCATCACTCGACGGTGTATAGTGTTTTACAAAATACTCGTTCAGAACGCTTCTCGTCATGTGAGAGTAGTGTCTGCACCTGTGACATTAGTAATATTAATCAACTGGAATCGATTCTTGTAAAAAAATACTATTACTAAATATTCTCGCAGCAAGCCAACACTTTCAGTCAGTTAACAATAACATCACAAAGTCTCTTTCATGGCATCGTAGTAATCGCTAGTAATAGCACAAACAAAAATGCGAGCATTAAAAAGAAATGAGCTTTTATCTGATTAGTAACACAACAAACATATTTTACAGTTAGTAACAATAACTCAGCGTTACACACATTACCAGCTTCTCTACAACTCAGATTCTCACCTTCGCTCTTCGATGCGTCCTTTGAGCCTTTTCCCGAGCAATCTCGCCTTTTGTTAACAACACTAGATTCGGCAACTTTATCGGGGATTAAAAAAACCCTTGACTTTTGTTTCTTCTCCTTTTCATCTTCTTTGGTACATGCTGCAGCAACTTTATTCAACGCGCCAAGATTCGTTAGCTTCTCTCGGAGGTTAGATATTTCACTTCCAATCGCGTCAATTTCTTGCTCCGTCTGATGCTTCTCTTCGCAAAATACTTGCTTTGATTTCGGGTTATCTTTATTTGATATAGAGTCTGCGTTTAATTTATCATTTGGATTTAATTTACTTATTGGATTAAATTTATTGTCTGGATTAAATTTATTGTCTGGACTTAATTTACTCTGTCTATTTGATTCAACATCTCTATTTGATTTAACGTATGTACTTAATTTAATGCTTCTATTTGTTTCACCATCCACAGTTGAATTGATTTTTTTAGTTGAGTTGTTTCTGTTATTTGAATTACCTTCTTTATTAGAAATAATATCTTTACTTGAACTACCATCTCTCTTTGAATTACTTTCTTTGTTTGAATTACCATCTCTTTTTGAATTACTTTCTATATTTGAATTACCATCTCTCTTTGAATTGCCTCCTTTATTTAAGATACCTTCTTCATTTGAATTAGTTTCTCTATTTGAATTACCCTCTTTATTTGAATTCGCTTCTTTAATTGAATTACCTTCTTCATTTGAATTAGTTCCTCTAATTGAATTACCCTCTTCATTTGAAATCGTTCCTTTAATTGAATTACTCTCTTCATTTGAATTAGTTCCTCTAATTGAATTACCCTCTTCGTTTGAAGCTGTTCCTTTAATTGAATTACCCTCTTCATTTGAATTAGTTCCTCTAATTGAATTACCCTTTTCATTTAAATTAATTCTTCTATTTGAATTACCCTCTTCACTTGAATTACTTCCTCTAATTAAATGACCCTTTTCATTTGAATTAGTTCCTCTATTTGAATTACCCTTTTCATTTGAATTAGTTCCTCTAATTGAATTACCCTCTTCATTTGAATTAGTTCCTCTATTTGAATTACCATTGTCATTTAAATTAGATTCTCTTTTTGGATTACCCTCTTTTTTTGAAGTACTTTCTCTATTTGATTTAATATCTGCATAAAAGTTACTCTCTCTATAAGATTTTCCTTCTCTATTTGATTTTCCTTCTCTATTTGATTTTACTTCTCTATTTGATTTACCTTCACTATTTGATTTACCTTCACTATTTAATTTACCTTCACTATTTAATTTACCTTCTCGATTTGATTTACCCTCTGTTTTTGATTCACCTTCTCTATTTAATTCTCTATTTAAGTTACCTTCTGCATTTGAATTAAAATTTCTATTTGAATTACTCTCCATTTTTGAATTGCTCCCTTCTTTCTTCAATTTACCATCTTCCACCTCTCCAAATGGCACACCTAGAAGATCTTCAAGACCCGTTTTATCAACCAGAGGTTCGAAGCTCTTCGTAGAGTCGACTAGGTTCTCCAACTCCTGACAAAGCTGTCGATAAACCGAAATTTCCTGCTCCGTGAAAGGTCCCAAGTCCTTGTTACTCGCATGATTTCCTTTGATATCAGATTCCTCAGAGGAAGCAGATTCCCTCGGTAAGCTCAACTCAACTCCAATTAACTTATTCCCGCTACTCTTTAATTGAATGTTATCCGGTTGATTCCCGCTGCTCTTTAATTTAACATTTGGCTGATTAACGCTGCCCCTTGATTGATTGTTCAAGAGATTCCCGCTGCTCTTTAATAGAACATCGTCGAATTGGTTCCCACTGCTTTTTAATAAATCGTCGTCCGCTTGATTCCTGCTACTTTTTAATAAAACATCCATTTGATTCTCACTGATTTTTAATTGAACATCATCCGCTTGATTCGCTTGATTAAATGGGTTGTTATTTGGTTGATCCTTGATGCTTTTTAATAAAACAACTTGATTTCCGCTGCTCTTTAATTGAAGTTGGTCCAATTGATTACCGTTCTTTAATTGAAGATTATTAGATTTGATACCGTTGCTCTCCAACTGCTTATAATCCGGTTGATTAAATTTCGAGATACCATCGTCAGGTTGATTAAATTTTGAGATAACATCGTCAGGTTGATTCAACTTCAACCCACCTGATTGATTAAATTTCAACTGAATCTCATCCGACTGATTCCCGTTGATGTCAAGAGACTTCTCAAACTCCATTTCTCTCCCGAAGCCCCGAACATCTCTATTTTCCAAATTCCTTGCCTGTTCGTCTCTACCTATTTCCTCCGTTTCATCTTCTTTCATTTCACCACTGTTCGTTTCATCTCTTTCGTCAGGACTCCCCTTCCTATTAACCAGACTGTACAAATTCGCCGATAACGATCGAACTGCACGTTTCTTCTTTGCCCCAAAATTACCAGCTCTCTCGCCTTTGTACAAATTTTTGTCCTTCCTTAGATTCCTAAAAGCCAAATCATCAGTAACAAGGTCCGGTTCATTTCTAGGCACGTAAAATGACCTGGGTTCGGATTTCGAAATTTTCGTGTGTAAGTAATCACTCTCGGTGGCTCCCGTTATTGGTCCCAGAGGAATTCCGAAGGGAGGTTGAGGCTCCACGACTTTTAGGGTGTTGTTTGCGTGATGCAAGTTGCGAAAGACAACGTCGTCTAGCGTAACGTCTGGCTCCTTTCTCCTTGTTTTTTGCTTCGGATCGAGGTAAAGTGAGTCTCTTCGGGAAGCGATCGGCGAAGTGATGAGGTAGCTGATGTTCGACAAGATCGCGTGACCGTCTGAAGACGGACGATTCCCGGATCTTAGTCTTCTAAACGCCATATCGTCCTTTAATAGATTCGGCTCTGTATCCAGTTTCCAATCACTCACGACATTTTCCATTTTTCGGTTGCTGTACTCCTCCATATCTCGCTTTTCCGCCCGCTCTAAAAGATCCTCATCCCCTAATTGAAGACTGTTGTAGATTTCCTCCAATTCGCAAAGCGCTTCTTCTAGGTTTTTTGAACTTCTCGATTCGGTACCGGCTCTTGATGATTCCACCATACTCCACTCAGGATTCTTTTCTTGTTTATCATGTCTTTTACAATCCTTTTTGTAATTATCTTCCACCTCTTGTAAATATTTTTCGGCAGGCTCTTTCACTTGTAAATACTTATCTGTGGGATTTTGCACTTCTTTGAAATATATTTTGCTTTTAATTCTGTTCGAATGTCTATCACTAGCAGTATCATTATTCAAATCCCATGCAAAGTCTTGACTTAAATTACTCGCACTATATTTATTTAAATTAATCGTATCTTTATTCGAATCACGTGCATTCTGAGAACTTTCTGAGGCATCCGTTAGGCCTTTCACAAAAATTGGCCGATCCTTGGTAAAATTTCGCCTTTGTGCTCCTCTGGAGTATTTTCCGGGAGTCTCAAAACTTCCGGAAGAGGAGGGACTTCTAAAACCCGACCTACAGGAATTTTCTGATCTTTGCGATGGAGAACGAATTCTAGAATAGATCCCCGTGTCATCGAATTGATTACCCAAATAATTTTGAACATTTCCCGCATTGTTTTGAACGTTACCCGAATAGTTTGTAGCATTCCCCGAATAGTTTGTGGCATTCCCCGAATAGTTTGTAGCATTCTCCGGATAGTTTGTAACATTCCCTAGATAGTTTGTAACATTTCCTAGATAGTTTGTAACATTTTCCGGACATTTTTGTATATTTCCCGAATAATTCTGAGCATTTTCGGAATAGCTTTCAATCCCTGGATAGTTTTGAATGTTTCCTGATAAGTTTGGAGCATTCTCGGAATAGTTGCCAGTGTTTTTGGGACAATCGCGAATAATTCTTGAGTAAATTCCCTGATCGGTGTTGCGAATTTGTCCGTCGGGATTTCTAAAATTGCTAAATTTAGAATCGATTCTGCGGTAATAACTGTCAAGGGACGATGCGTACTCTTGGGGTGAATGTTGAATTCGAGGTGAGAAACGGGGCAAACGGTCGAGATAAATATCCTCCTGAGATCTTGATTTCTTACCTCTTACATCACAGCTATTGGAAGTCACTGGAAATATTTGTTGAGTCTGTCTACGCCGGGAATCCAGCTTTCTTCTGTCTCTATCATTATTTTCTTTGAAATGAAGACCCCTATCAAAGTCCGAGAAATACTGGAACGTCTGTCTAACCAGCGGGTTTTCAGCTTCCTGGATCTTCATTTGATAGTCAATTGGCGACTGAGATTGGTGCTTGAACTCTGGAGTGCGTTCCGAATTCACATCCGACAATTTGAATTGTACGTTCTGATCAGGCAGAACGAACGGTTTAACGAATTGATCATAATTTTGCTCTTGATTTTGATATTTATCCTGACTTTTGTCTACAAGAATCTGTTCACGAGCGGGATTGTCTGAGGAGGCAAAATCTTGGCTTTTCTCGTCTTTAAAGCGTTTGATGAGTCGCTCGTTTTTTGCGTTTCGTCGTCTTCTGTCGCTTTTCTGGCCATTCTGTTGCTTGGATTCGTTGGAACTCTCGTCGGTGCTGCTGTTTGTGCAAAGTTTGTCCCGCTTGGCTTCAACTCGTGCCTTGATCTTGTCCTTGCGGACCTTTTTATTCGAGCCGTCGAGTGAACCTTCGCTGCTACGGGAGTAGGGCGACTCTTGTGGAAGAACAATCGGGAAGATAAAAGGGTTTACTTCGAGGGGTTTTTTGTACTCGAAATTGAAATCCTTTTTGGCTTGGAGAGACGATCTAATGGCACGACGTGAAGATTTGTTTTTTAGAATATTCTTAGCTTTCTTACGCCTTAAAACAGGCGTATTGACACTGGAAGCATTGTCACTTGAGGAAGCGTCGCCTTCACGGTGGGAAATTCTTTTGAGAAAACCACCGATGGTCCATCTTTTGGCTTTTCTTTTTTCAACTGAGGAAGAATCGATGTCTGGCTGTCGACGAGTTGGAGGGAGAAGACTGTCTGTTTTTGGAGTCGTTTTGCCTTTGCTCCTCCACTTTTCCATTGAAATTGATTTGCAAAATTTCTACTTGATATGCTTCATTTGTGTATTTTTTGGGCACCTGTAACAGTGTTAGGATTGTTAGTTTCTGAGTGTGATTTTTGAAAGCTGTGTGCAGATTATGGCTTGTGAGAGGTTTAATTTATTCAGCGTGTGGTAAATTACGGGATTAGTCATGGTGTTAAATTATTGTATTCTGCAGGCTTGAGAAATGCACTATACGCAATGCGTGCTTAATGTGGATTATTTGATGTACGCGATAAGGCAGAGATTAAAGTTGCTGCTTTTATTTTTTTATTTTTATTTTATTTTTATTATTTTTTTTCGACAAGCCACAGTTCACGGAAAAACAATAATTTTCATAATAAATTTTTTTTTATAACATTTTTTAGTTATTGCACGACCTGACTTTATTATTACTACTATTATTATTGTTAAATTGTAATTCTTGCCTTGCACTTATTTTAAATTAAAGATCTACTAAATAACCTCAGGAAGGCCACGACAAACAAAAATAACAAATTTAAACATTTTTTATTCACTGACCTTCCCAAGATTATTTAATACATCTTTAATTTATTATTGTTTTTATTATTCCTATTACCATTATTGTTATTATTATTATTGCAGTTATTATTATAATTATTATTATTATTATTATTATTATTATTATTATTATTATTATTATTATTATTATAGTTACATATTATTTTTAAGTTTATCCATGTATTACGTATTTTTAGATATTTATAATAATAATAATTTTA
>WNHD01004870.1:0-14370 GCA_011057455.1 Ganaspis sp. Gsp50 | reverse complement strand
GTTCGAACCAAAAAGCAAATTCGAATTTCAAAATCAATTATAATTTAGAAATCAATTATAATTTCAAAATCATTCGAATCAAAAAGCAAATTCGAATTTCAAAATCAGTTTGAACCAAAAAGCAAATTCGAATTTCAAAATCAGTTTGAACCAAAAAGCAAATTCGAATTTCAAAATCAGTTCGAACCAAAAAGCAAATTCAAATTTCAAAATCAATACGAATTTAAAAACCAAATAGAATTGAAAAATGAAATACAGAATTGACAAATTGACTGAATTTGAACGAATGAAAGATGACGAATGAAATTAATTTGGATTTAAATTACATAACTGAAAATATTGAAATTGGAGCCAGTTGTCAATTTTGAAATAAATGGGCAAATAAGGTGGGAAAGATTTTCTCTAGAAACGGGATTTTTAGACAAATTTTGAAAGCGATTGAAATGGAGTTTAGACGCTAAATGAGGTTTGGTCTATTAGAGAAGATTGTGAAGTGTCAATAGCTTAGAATTTAGATTTTGAGTGCAAATTGAAAGTACTTGGAAGAGCGTATTTGATTCTAGTGAGTGGAGACAGAAGTTTTGAATACTCGGAAGAAGGAACCGCGTCGTGTGTGGTCCATGTGTTAATCAGGATAACTGGCTACCGAACGGCCCTTCAATTATACCCACATCTCACCTTCCAAGACCATTCCTCGCACCAGGTTGCAATCCTTCTTTCCTGAGACTCGTTTTCAAAATTCTCCTTCCTTTCCAGTATTTTTTTTCTTTTTTCTCGTCCATTATTTTTTTCTTTCTTGCCTTCTATAGTATTTTTTCTTTTTTGCCTTCTAGTATTTTCTCTCTTGCCTTCTAGTATTTTTTCTCTCTCGCCTTCTAGTATTTTTTCTCTCTTGCCTTCTAGTATTTTTTCCGTTTTTTCCTTGAAGTATTTTTTCGTTTTCTCGCTTCCAGTATTTTTTTCTTGCTGTCTTTTTTCATCCTTCCCAGGCTTTTTTCTCTTGCTTTTCAATCTTCTTTTTTCTTCTGCTTTTCTTTCTCTTTTTTTCTTCTCTTCAAACAGTGCCGCATTGTTTTCACCAAATTCTCCAAATGAATGCATAAATTTCCAAAATGAGATGTAAATTTTCGGCTCGAGTGTGATAATCTGAAACTGAAAGGATTTATTGTTATGAGATGAAGAAATATAAAAAATTCAAATATAAATGATTACAATTTTTAAGACGTAGTGTTAGCAGAAGGTTATTATCACAACAAAAGGTTATTATTATTTTATTAGCAATTATTGCTATAAAATTATGTAATATGATTAAATAATATAAAAAAAATTCAATTACGTATAATAATCGACATAATATATAATTAACGTCAAATATACATTCTCATATAATACATAATTTTTGAAGCACAAAAATCGGAAGCTGATACGTGGTCCAAAAAAAAGATGCAAGTGTGTCGTTTTTGATTAAAGATGGAAATTTTTCGAAAACGAATTCATTGCATTCTTTGGTAAAAAATAAAAGGAACTTGATGCGTAGGAGTTGGGTGCAAATCTTGCTTTTATAAGACCGGTTCTGTGTGATAATTAATTCGAAGGCTACCTGTCTTCATCACAATATTTCTCTATCTTTAACATCTCGTCAAAATATTCACAAGTTGCTTTCACTTTTTTTGCAATAAAAAGCTGTCAATTTCATTCATTAGAGTTCCCGTCAAACTATTACGAATTATAAGAAAGAAAATATCAACATTAATTTCATTTTCGTTACATTCTGTACTCTCTTGTTTTATTCACTCTTATTTTCTTTTTATCTGTACTTTCTCGTTTTATTCACTCTTATTTTCTTTTTATTTTGCACTTTTTTCTCAAATTTTGTAAATTTTCTGTACATTTTCTACTTTTTCGTTAATTCACTAACAAATTTATTGCCACGAAGCTGAATTACGAATTGTAAAACAAAATATAAACATTGTTGAAAATTTTCATCACATTTTCTATTTTTCCGTCACATTTTGTAAATTTTCGTCAAATTTTCTTTTTTTTTGTCACATTGTGTTATAATTTTCGTTACATTTTCTACTTTTTTGTCACATTCTGTTATAATTTTCGTTACATTTTCTACTTTTTTATCACATTCTGTTATGATTTTCGTTACATTTTCTATACTTTTTGTCACATTCTGTAAACTTTCTGCTTTTTTGTTATAATTCCAACTTTGTACTTCGACAATTATTTTTCGTCAATAAAAACAAATTGGCAGATAAATTGTACCAATAATATTATTTCACGTTCGACGAAAGGGTTGTATTTATGTTTCGTTTAGCCAAGTAGTCTAAAAGTGCTTTCGTTTATCTTCCCAGCTGTTTCTTGAGACTATACACGGAAAAGCGGTTTAAAAAAAATTTCAATTTCGTGTAATGATTGTTATCAAGTACGTTTTTAATTATTATTTCAATGCAATTTTTAGAAAACGAAAACACTTTTTACTACAGTCAAAATTTTGCGCAAAAGAAGAGATATAAAAAAACATAAGAAATAACACCGAAAAGCTTTACATTTAAAATTTGATAATTCGGTTTTAAAATTAGTTTAAAATGTATAAAATAAAATAAATGTTATTTAATAAATAAAATAAACAAAAGTTATTTAATAAATAAAATAAATAATATACGTCAAGATGATTTTATCACTCAGCGGAGTTGAATTCTGTCATTTCTTTTAAAATAAATAATAGTTTATAAAATAAAAATAATAATATTGTAATTATAGGTTTTAAATTTGCAAAACGAGCAAGATACTCTCGACTTTACGTCCCGAGGTTTTTTTCCCTCTTGTCAATATAGAAAAAGAATAACTTTAGCGCTAGCTTTTTTTTGCTCCTCTGGTAATTTTTTTCCGTTCATTTAATGAACTTGGGACTTTTGACTATGCTGTGAGATTATCGTGAGTGGTGCTGGTTATGATGGTCAGAGGATACATATATGTATTCATTCGCTCGTTGCTGATGGGGAGGGAAAGGTGATTTGAGGGGGTTGAAAATGGCCAGGACAAGGGATGGTGAAGAGAACGGATGGTTGTACGATCAAGGGGGAGTGGCGCAAACATTTGCCTGCCGCCCAGTAAATTAAAAGCACACAGAGAGGAGAGAAGTGAGAGCACTGCTTCCTCTTCCTTTTCTTTCCTATACTATCTGCTCCAAGGTTCTCTTAAATCCAGCAAAAAATCCACTCCTTTCATTTACTTCCACGCGATACACCCTCCAAGTCCCTGCACACCATCTCTTAGGATCTCCTTCGAGACTGACTCGAATCCTTCCAAGAACCACTTTAACATCTGACCACTTTCATTGACTTTTTCTAATCAAACATGTATGTCCTCTCCTCCACTTCCCTAAACTTGCCAATATAAATTTCAACATCAATTATCATCAATCTTCAATCCTCGCCAACTTTTATTTTTGCCCTTTGAATCGCAATTTTTACAAACTTTTGTTTCTCTTCTTCAATTTGTGCCCTTTTATGATCTTTTATTTGTGTAGTTTAATTAGGGTCTTTTCGTATCTTCAATTTTTGTCATTTAATTTGTGTGTTCTTTAATTTTTTTTCATTTTTAGCTTTTTCATTTTTAGCTTTTTCATTTTTAGCTTTTCAATTTTTAGCTTTTTAATTTTTAGCTTTTCAATTTTTAGCTTTTTAATTTATAATTCTTCTATTTACGACGATGCAATTGATAATTCTTAAAGTGATAATTTTTCAATTTTTAGTTGTTCAATTGACAAAAATGCAATTCAAAATTCTTGGAGAAATAATTTTTCAATTTGCAGTTCTTCGATTGACAAAAATTAAATTGATAATTCTTGGAGTAATAAAATAATTCTTCAAATTGCAGTTCCTTCATATAGAAAAATTCAATTTTTGGAGTATTGATTCTTCAATGTACAGTTCTTCAGTTTAAAAAGATGCAATTCATAATTCTTGTAGCAATTAGTTTTCAATTTACAATTTATTCAATTTACAAAAATGCAATTCATAATTCTTGGAGTAGTAACTCTAATTTGCAATTTCTTCTATTAAAATTGAAGACCACTTCAGTTTATAAAACTCCAATTGATAATTCTTGGAGTAATAATTCTTCAATTTACAGTTTCTTCAATTAAAATTGAAGACCACTTCAGTTTATAAAACTCCAATTGATCATTCTTGGAGTAATAATTCTTTAATTTACAGTTCTTCAATTTACAAAAGTCCAATTAATAATTCTTGGTGTAATAAAATAATTCTTCAAATTGCAAATCTTCAATTTAATAAAATCCAATTGACAATTCTTGGAGTAATAAAATAATTCTTCAAATTGCAATTCTTCCATTTACAAAAATTCAGTTCTTGGAGTAATAATTCTTCAATTCACAGTTTTTTTAATTACAAAAGTTCAATTGATAATTCCTGAAGTAATAATTCTTCAATTAAAAATTCTTTTCAATTATAATTAAAGAACTCTTCCCTTTACAAAACCCAATTGATAATTCTTGGAGTAATAATTCCTCAATTTATAAAAATGATGTTAGGAAAAGCTGAAATCCTGGAGAGTCAGTGTTCTTGAATTTCTAATCCTTGTGAAGAAGGCTTTGTTTTGTCCAGATGAGAAGGAAGTGAAGTATGATGAAATCTCGACTCTTTATTTCCTTGGAATGTTATTTTCTATTTGATAAGATGTAGTCTCTTCGTTTGACATGGAGCCTGAGTTTACACAAATACATCTGGTTATATGCATGCAAGGGGATACGAGTTGACACGCAAATATTTACCACAGTGTGGTCCTCTTGCCCCTCGACTCTTCTTATCAAAGCACTTTTTTTGAATTTACACCCTGGACGCTTTTTTACACCGCATACAATTATATGGACGCAGGATTACGCTCCAGTCCACCTTGCTTCCTCTCTTCCAAACACTTCAAACGTTCTGAAATTTGCAATATAATTAGAAACATGATTTTTTTTCTTGTATTTTGTCTTATTATTATTTTTGTTTTAATATTCAACAATATTTTTATTTACTTTTAATTGTATTTCAACAAAGTGCTTGTGATAATTGCAAAAATTGTTTTTTATTTATAAAAAGCGTTTTTAATATAAAGTCCTTGATGTTTTTATGTATGAAAAGTATACGAGTAAGATAATTACGTTTCGCGTTATAAAATTAACAACCGGTGTAAATCACATCAAAACATGGTTTATCGGGTGACAACATGTTTGTTTGGAGAACTTGCCGACCGCTTAAAGATCTCGTTTAAAATGTTTGCCCACACGTATCATTTCGTGGCTCGCCTTCATCCACTGACCTGCAAAGATAAAATCATTATTTAATTTCACAATAAATTTAAATTAATCCCCGAATTCTTATTTTCGTAAATTTATCTGATTTTTAAAATTTATTTAAATGTTTTGGTTTCTTATTCAAATAAACCTTTTGATTTCTTATTTAAATAAACTTCTCGATTTCTTGTTTAAATAAACTTTTCGATTTTTTGTTTAAATAAACTTTTCGATTTTTTGTTTTAAATAAACTTTTCGATTTTTTGTTTAAATAAACTTTTCGATTTTTTGTTTAAATAAACTTTTCGATTTTTTGTTTAAATAAACTTTTCGATGTTTTGTTTAAATATACTTTTTGATTTCTTATTTAAAAAAACCTGCTGTCATTACTATCACCTAAATTACCGCTATTTATAATAGTACTTTCCCGAATAAACAGCAAATTCAGAAAAACACAATTATTTATACAACCCAAAAAAGTGAAATTCGTGAGAACAAGTGGAAACTACCCCCTTGGTAGTAAAATATTCAGATGATTCAGTGAAATGACAATCATAAATCCATCATATTTACAGCTTGAACGAAACGCACTCGGAATTTTTGGATTCGAACATTGTTCTCACGATAAATAATAAATGAAGAATAAACATAACGAAATCGTTGTAATTTAAATGTAATTATTGCACACACTCATTACACAAACTTTGTCAAGCACGATGAGCCTTGAATGTCCGGTATTTAGTTTCCGGTCACGTGGATGGACGAAAGTAAAAAGAGGGTCAAACGCCCTAAACGTCTATTACGCATTGTATATCAAGGCAAAAGCGCGTGGCTTTTATTCACATAATTACACGTCGAATAACCCTATCGGTCATCCTCATCGTCATTTTCATTATTTCTCTCAAATATTAAAAATCCATTGCAGTTTTGGAAATATTCACATTCTTTGAAAATTGAATTTTTCAAATTGAATTAAATAATTATAAGAAAAATTTTTAAACGTAATTTTCGTTATTATTTTCATCTCAACCCAATCAATTTTAATATCTAGGTATTAATTTTACCATATAATTTTAATATTTAAATTTATATAATTTTTAAAGTGTTTGCATTTTTTTTGAATTCTATAAATTTGGTGAACTCTGAATTTGGTGAATTCTAAATTTGGTGAATTCTAAACTTGATTAATTCAAAATTTGGGGAATTCAAAATATGGCGAATTTTACATTTGTTACAATTTGCATTCGAGGCATTCTACATTCGTTCCATTTTACATTCGTTCCATTTTACATTCGTTCCATTTTACATTTGTTACATTTTACATTCGCTACATTTTACATTCGTTACATTTTACATTCGCTACATTTTACATTCGTTATATTTTTCTAAACATTCGCTAAATTTCGCATTCGTTACATTCTGCATTCGCAAAATTCTTCATTAATTTAATTCACATTCACAAAATTTTACATTCCTTATATCTTTCTAAACATTCGCTAAACTCCGCAATCTTTACATTTGATGTTCACAAAATTTTACATTCGTGATATACTATTTTACATTCGTTACATTTTACATTCGTTACATTCTACATTCACAAACTTTTGTATTCACTACATTTACATTCCACATTCGCAAAATCCCCAAATTTCTAAATTCACTGAATTTTAATTCACTGAACTTTAATTCACAGAATTTTCTATTCGCCAGATTTTAAACATTCGCATTTTTAAACATTGAATTATAAAATATTCGATAAATTATAAACAATTAGCTAAATTAAAACTATTCGCTAATTTATAAACTATTAGCTAAATTTTAAACTATTCGCTAAATTATGAACTATTCGCTAATTCCATTATTCCACTTGCTAAAATTTTGCATTTTTCACATTTAAAGGACACTTTATTATAAATAAAGCGCTCACATTTGTGACAAAAACTATTTTTTGGCCTAGTTATAGAAACTTTATCTAAATATTTACGCGGGCAAGTTCTAATCGTGTTCTTAAGTGAGTTCGAGTATCAGGGAAGAAAACGTAAAAGTTAATGTAGAATAAAAAAAAACATAAATACATTAAACAAATAAATTAAAAATAAATGAATCCATCGAAAATATCTTTCCCATTACATTTTTACGATGGATTGGTATTTTTTAAAATACAACACTCGAATTTATATTTAATTTGTAACTTTAAAAATTCGTATTTTTAATTTATTTTATTTTATTCCCCTTTTTCATTATTATTCAACACTCATTAACAAATGTTAATGCAAATAATGTTAGTGTAAGTTAAAGCAAATAATGTTAATGAGTTAATTAATCATTTATAATGTTAATGAGTTAATTAATCATTTATAATGTTAACGAGTTAATTAATCATTTATAATGTTAATGAGTTGATTAATCATTTATAATGTTAATGAGTTAATTAATCATTTATAATGATTAATTACCATTTATCATTAATCTAAATTAAAATAAATTTCTATCAATCCACTAATTAACATTAATTAACATTGCTTTCGAAAGGCATGAAAAATGAAATTCCAGAGTCTTAGTCTAATAAACTCGATGCTCGTAAATTTTAAACATTGTAACATCTGAAAAGACATAGTTGCTATAATATTGAGACTCTTGAAGAATGGCTGTCTTTGAAGCATCGTAGAGTAAAGGATTTGAGAAGTTGGAACGAGTAAGAGTCGGGGGTTGGTTTTTCACTGAAAGGGGTAGACAGCCGAGTCTTCCTTTGAAGTGAACTGGTTAGAAGATGAATTCGGGCGTTCTCTGAGAAAACGAGGCTTGCGTCAGTCGTTTCTAAGTAGAAGGACTATAAAAGTTTATTAATTACGTGGAATTAAATGAGGGTTCTTCAAAGAAGAACCATAAATAAGAACACCCGAAGAAAACTATCATTTTCCAATTTTTTCTTTTTTCAAAAACATTTTCATTATATTTGAATATTTATTGAATCAACGGGACTTACAAAATAACATTTTCATCATGTCAAAATAATGTCATCATCAAAAATAGTTTTAGTCAATTTTTCTTTTTTCAAAAAAGCAGTCATCATTTTTAGTCAATTTAATAAAAATAATAATTTTTTTAGTTCGTGAAACAAAATTAAAAGCAAAAATTTGCAAAAGAAAATGATAGAAAATGTCAATTTTTCTTTTTTCAAAAAAACAGTCATCATTTTTAGTCAATTTAATAAAAATAATAATTTTTGTAGTTCGTGGAACAAAATTAAGAGCAAAGATTTGCAAAAGAAAATGATAAAAAATCTTTGAGCCTGCGGAGGTTTAGAAAACCTTTTCATTTTCGGAAAATTTGAATGTTAAAAATGATTTTTAAAAGATGTTTAAATAAAATATAGAAAATTTGTATTTTAAAAATAATTTTTAAAAGATGTTTAAATGGAACATAAAAAATTTGTATTTTAAAAATAATTTTTAAAAGACGTTTAAATAAAATATAAAAAATTGAAAATAAATATATAAATTTAAATGTAAAAATTGTACATTAAAAAAATATAAAAAATGTATATAAAATGTATTCAAAGATGTATTCAAATATGTATTCAAATATGTATTCAAAGATGAATGAAAGTCGAATTTTTCGAAAATGAAAAGAATTGATAAAAAGATAAAAAGATGGATTTTTCTTTTTTTGATAAAATTGCGAACAAATGTTGTCATTAAAGGACAATCGTGCGAGCAAGTGGAATAATCAGTCGGACTATTTATACTTAATGTATTCTGCATGTCAGTGAGGGGTATATTACCATTACTGTCGAACGTTGAATCCAACCTTGGACAAAAGTTATTATACTGCATTTTCATGGAACGGGGGTGGTTAATGCTTTTGTCGACGCATCATCGTCTATAATGCGCTTAAACGAGCTCCCTTTTTCGTCATGCTCACTTAGCACGCCAATGTTTTAATTATGTCAGATGCCATTAAGTTCATCACACGTCCATCAAAAATTCATTTTAAAAAGTCATTTCAACCGCAGGCGTTCAAAAATCCACTCCTTCCTGAAAAAGACAATATAATCGTTCAAATTGTTATTTTCATTCAGACAGTACTCTAATGTAACAAATTTTACACTATATTATGATTTTTGCGTGAATAATTATTCTTTACAAAATTATTTGCATAACAATATTTGTAAAATAATTATTTGCATAAAAATAGTGTTTGCAAAATAATTCTTTGCATAAAATAGTATTTGCAAAATAATGATTTGCATAAAAATGATTCTTGTAAGAATTATTCATTTTTATGCAAATATTTTTTGTTTAATTTTTATGAACTTAAGAATGAAATGAATAAGAAATACATTTCAAATTTGACAGACTTATAAAATATATATTCGTATATTCAATTGGTTGTGAAAAGAAAAACAAAACAAAAAGAGTTTGCTCCATCGGTAATTTGTTTCTAAATTTGTGCCGGAGTGTAGAAAAATTATATTTCATGGAGTCGAAGAAAGTGTTTTATTAAGATTTGATTTTATATTTGCACTGGGTGAAGTTTGTTTGAATCAAACACACATGTTTGTTATATAGGGTCAAGCAAGCACTCGTTTGGATCAAGGAAGATTTTCTTTCAACTAAAGAATATTTTCATGTCTAAAGAACACTTTCAAATAAATAAATAAAAAATCCAAAGAAGCAATTTTGTTGATTTACAGAAAATCTCTTGAGTCTATTTACCACTGAAATTGAACAATAAAAGCCGATTATGTCAAATGCGAAACTTATTATACATGACGAATTTGTGTCTACAGAAAGAAGAGCCCCGATTCAACAAGTTTTTGACTTTCTCAAAAATACAGTAAATTTGAAAATAGTGTAAACAGATAATAATAAATAATCATTTTTATCACCGTGGAAATTAATTTCGATGAGGTCTTAAAAATTAATTTTCGTTTTTGTCTCTAAGATTTAATCTTTTTTTTAGAAAAATAGCGTGCAGTAAAAAATTGTATGTATAAAAAATGGTATGTATAAAAAATGGTATGTATAAAAAATAGTACGCAATGAAGAATAGTACTAATAAATACTATACGATACAATAAAAATTAGCATACGACACACGATAAAAGAAACTTCCCTATGAGGCTTCCCTATGAGGAAGCAAAATTAGCGAAAAATACGAAAAACGAAAAATACGAAGAACGAAAAATATAGTAAACGATAAAAACAGCCGAAACAAGGAATAATTTCTAATTAATATAAATGTCTATTTATCGTCGGACATGAAAAAGCGATGAAGAAAAATTTGCCAATAGTTGGACCAGTGCCAGTCTACAATTTGGACGACTCGATTAAACATAAAAGCTCGCCATGAAAACGGATCGAGTCGCGGTCGCGACTGCTTGCTTTCATCTCGTTAATGATTGGCTACAATTTGGCAGCTAAAAATACAATCAGCTCTCATGAAAAACACGTTAAAAACAAAGCAGTCGTTGTTGTCGATTGTGCAGTGCATTTATATATATTGGAATTGGAACCGCAGCACTATAGTGCTCTATAGAAGCAAACGGGGATGAGGATGAGGATGAGGATGGTGGAAGCTTGAAACAAAGGGTTGAAAAAGCCGAGGATCGTGGCCATTGATCTATGGGAATTTGTTGTCCGTTATGCGGTGCATTGAGGATGGGTAAGAAGGGTGGTGCTATACTTGCACCGGGAGATAGCAACTCCAGAAACCAAGGGGAAACGATGAAAGATGAACGAATTCGTGAGCATTAAACATGGTGGCTCGCGCACTGCTTGCGCAGTAGCTGGGCGTTCCATCGACCAGTCATCTAACTATATAACTATACTCTCAGACCCCGGCCACCCCTCGTCATATTCAGTTTCATCCCCGTCATCCATAAGCCATACTCCCCTTACAATTAGTCAAATTTTTTTATACAAACAGTCCCAAGTGTACTCCTTTTTTTTCTATAACAAAATTAAATTGTTATAGGCGATATTAAAATTTGTATTTTATTTTCTATTGTTTGCAATGATTTTATTTTCTATTGTTTGCAATGATTTTATTTTTCATTCTATGCAATGATTTTATTTTCTATTATTTGCAATGATTTTATTTTCTATTGTATGCAACAATTCAATTTTCTATTATATGCAACGATTTTATTTTCTATTGTTTGCAATGATTTTATTTTCTATTGTATGCAATGATTTTATTTTCCATTGCATGCAATGGTTTTATTTTCTATTGTAAGCAACAATTTTATTTTCTTTTGCATGCAATGATTTTATTTTCTGTTGTATGCAACAATTTTATTTTCTATTGTATGCAATGATTTTATTTTCTATTCTATGCAACAATTGTATTTTTTTCTAGAAAGATACACTTCCAGTGCACTTGGGACTGTATTTTATTTTTCTACTGAAACTAAAATACAAATTTTAATATTATTTTGTACAATTGTATTTTTTATAGAAAAATAAAGTACTCGTTTCTAGAGCACTTCGGGGTGTATTTGATTTTTCTACAGAAACGAAAATACAAATTTCAATATTGTTTTGTACAATTGTATTTTTTTGATAGAAACTTAAATAGAAATAGAAAATTAAAAAACTCGCTTCCAGTGCACTTGGGACTGTATTTTATTTTTTTATAAAAATTTCGAAGAAAATAGATTCCCCATAGAATGTAAAACGATTCATTAGCAGTTGATGAACGTCGAAAATCGATTCTTCGTAAAATACGCAATTCATCAACAGTGGAATATCAAAAATCGATTCCTTGTAAAAAACACAATTCATCAACAATTGAATGTAAAATACACAACAATTCATCAACAGTGGAATATCAAATATCAATTCCTTGTAAAATAAACAATTCATCAACAGTGGAATATCAAAAATCGATTAAATATACAATTCATCAACAATTGAATATCGAAAATCGATTCCTAATAAAATACAAAATAATGCATTCATGAGAGATGAACGAAATCGTTCATCTTCGTTAATGAATGAATTTCTTTGATGAATTAATTCGTTGATGAATAAATTCGGTGATGAATGAATTCGTTGATGAATGAATTCGTTGATGAATAAATTCGGTGATGAATGAATTCGTTGATGAATAAATTCGTTGATGAATAAATTCGGTGATGAATGAATTCCTCGATGAATGAATTCGGTGATGAATGGATTCGTTGATGAATGAATTCGTTGATGAATGAATTCGTTGATGAACGAATTCATTGATGATTGTCGATTTATTTAGAGATTTTTGAAGCAAGAAGAAGGACGCCAAAGCTGACGGCATACACTATAGGTTGAAGATGAAGCTGAGGGGTGAATCGGGCAAGGCACTGGTAACGAGTATTTGCAGGCCAGCTCGATGCATAGGTAATGATTTGTCAATTGAAGCCCCACTGCTGGAGCATATCGGACCTAGGCCAATACAACGGGTGAGCAGGAACACCCGTCACGTCCTGTGGGTACACATAACGCATAATTGTGCACGTAGGTTTCAAATAGAGATCGGTATACGTGCACAGCACGTTGGCAAAGTTGCTGGGCCGCGGCCGCTCTCTGCTTTGAGTCCATCAAAGTGTTGCATTTACTTTCATGCTCGTATTTGCCCTCGTTGGATCCAGCGATCTGCGGAAATGGTGGATTCCAGCCTGCATTGGAAAAGGGCTCCGAGCCTCCGTCAGCATCACTCACGGAATGAAAAGCGATATTTTCATTTACACTTCGCACCTCGCCTCCATCGCCAGAGTCCGTCGGACCTGTTTAAAATCCGCTCAGCAAGGGTATTATTTCCTTTCCACAGAATCCAAAGTCGCCGGTTCGAATGCGGAAAACCTGGGGAATTGAATAATTTTTAAAAGTGCGTTTTGTAGGAAAATTGGGATACGAGATTGTAACAAGAATTGTAACAAGAAAAATTGTAAGAAGACAAATTGTAAGAAGAAAAATTATAACAAGAAAAACTGTAAGAAGAAAAATTATAACAAGAAAAATTGTAACAAGGAAAATTGTACAAAGAAAAATTATAACAAGAAAAATTGTAATAAGGAAAATTGTAACAAGAAAAATTATTATTAATTATTATTATTTTTAATTATTATTATTTTTATTTATTATTATTTAGACAACAATATACTATTACCTAAAGATAATTATTACCTTCTGTAACAAAATTTGTAAACAAATTCTAATTTACGAATAATTTAGATTTACGGTTATAATTTATGGAGAAGAAATTCGATACCTTTTCACTGGTGGTCAAATTTTGTGGTCATAGTAGTCAGAAGTGTAAATATTGTTGCAAAAGGACTTGCGGCTTTTTCCCGCAATTGTCCTTTAATCCTAGAAACGAAGAAAATTACGAAGGGTTGTGGTCTTTACCGCAAAGATTCATATACTGGCCAAATAATTGAATAATGACGTCCTTGGTCTCTATTATTCTAATATTTACGAGATAATTAACAATCCTGGTTCATGAATAATTGATAATCGGGCGCCCTGATAATCCTGGTTATTTGTGGTAATTTGGTTTCTTTTAACAATTACAGCCTTCTTCGATTCATTTTGTGTAGTCCAGAAAAGGGTCATTATATCACTCCGAACCTGCAAACAGAAAGATAATTATTAGATTTGTAATTTACAAAACGCGAGTTTTGGAACTAGTAAAAATTATTCTTTAGATTTCTGCGATTGTTAGATTTTTTATTTCACACGGCAAGTAAGATTTGCTCGATTTGTTAATAATGTTATTTTAAAAACGAATTGAAAACCAAATAAACAACAAATTTAATTAATTGAAAATCAGACGATTTTAATAAATTGAAACTAAAACGATTTTAATAAATTGAAACTCAAACGATTTTAATAAATTGAAACTCAAACGATTTTAATAAATTGAAACACAAACAAAAAATTAACGAATTGAATATCAAACGAAAAAATTAACAAATTTAAAATCAAACAAAAAAATTAACAAATTGAAAATCAAATATTGGATCAAATATTGAATACAAATTGGAAATAAAAGAGAAAATTTATCTAATGGAAAAT
>WNHD01004869.1:0-20339 GCA_011057455.1 Ganaspis sp. Gsp50 | reverse complement strand
TATTTAATCATTAATTACTTAAAAGTTACAATATATATTTAAATACCTGAAAAATTTATCCTTAAAAAATGTTTAAACTTAAGAAAATCATATAAACAACATTTTTTTGAACATAAAAAAAATCCGGATAATCGGACGTCCGGATAATTGGAATTCTACTGTATTTGAAAATATTTTAAATTATTTTAAAGTAATTTGAAGTGTCTTAAAATATTATGAAGTATTTTGCAGAAGTATTTTAAAGTAGTTTTAAGTATTTTTGAATATTTTGAAGTAATTTGACGTGTTTTTAAGTGAACTGAAGTATTTTAAAATAGTTTCAAGGAGTTTGAAATATTTTAAAGACTTTTAATTATTTTTAAATATTTTCAAGTATTTTAAAATATTTTGAATTATTGGGAAGTATTTGGAATTATTTGTAAGTAATTTTAAGTATTTATAGATATTTTGAAGTATTTTAAAGTACTTTCTTAATTTCTAAATATATCTTTAAAATATTTTGAAATCTTTTTATAAATTATTTAACGCTTAAAATACTAATATTTTTTAAAAATTAGAACTATTTTGAAGTATCTTTTAATATTTTGAAGTTTTTTTTAATATGTTGAATTTTTTAAGTATTTTTAAATATTTTTAAGTATTTTGAAGCATTCTTAAATCTTTTTAAGTGTTGTTAAATATTTTTAAGTATTGGGAAGTATTTGAAAATATTTTATTACATTTTTTTTTTAAAATATTTTGAAGTACTTTGAAGTAGTCTGAAGTATTTTAAAGTAGCTTTAAGTATTTTAAAATATTTTGAAGTATTTTTAAATATTTGGAGTATTTTAAAGTGATCTGAAGTATTATTGTTGAAAAATTATTAAAAAAAGATGTTATTGAAAATTAGGGGAAAAGGGGCAAAAATATTTGATTTTAGGTGATTTTCTTTAAAAAAGGGGAACAAACGTTAAGTAATTTTTACAAATGTAAAGTAATTTTTACAAACGTAAAGTAATTTTTACAAATGCAAAAGTAATTTTTACAAACGTAAAGTAATTTTTACAAATGCAAAGTAATTTTTACAAACGTAAAGTAATTTTTACAAATGCAAAGTAATTTTTACAAACATAAAGTAATTTTTACAAATGCAAAGTAATTTTTACAAACGTAAAGTATTTTTTACAAACGTAAAGTAATTTTTAAAAACGTAAAAAACAATGTAGAGAAGTTTACAGTAAAAAAGATTTAAAAAGATTGAGGAAAAGAATGAAAAAGCAGGCGGATTTAGAAGAGGCTAACGAATATGTAAGGATGTGGGGGCAGCCGACACACCCCATAAGACTGCGAGGTTTCGACTTGGTGATGCATGATAGGTCTGAGAGGATTTATGCGCTCGTCGGGCGCGAGGCAACGATCCATTTATTTGATATCGGAATATGGAAATATTACCAAGCTGATGTCTCTCAAGTTGAACGTTTCTTGCATATGTACACACAGAGATCCTCCCCTCCTCACTCACCTTGAATCCATAATAATCCCATGGGCCGAACCCCATGCTTCCAGCGCACTCGTCTCCCTCATTTTATGCTTTTTGATGTGCTCTCTATCAACCGCGGACAAGTCGAATTTCCCCAGCTCTGCAAAAGTGTCATTTTGTGGTCTCGCAAGTGCACATCTAACGACCTTTCAAACTTTTTCCCAAAAGGCATCAATGAAGCTTTTTTGCGGGGGATGTTAGCATCCGAGCAAGCCTAATGTACTTGCATGCCCCGAGTACTCAAACATACTCAAAGCCGAGGATCGTACGCCAAGAAATATCGAAAGAGCACGCTTCCTGGAATATGGAATGAGGCGGCCATTCGCATTATAAACGGGCTGACCTAATCGAGCCGAGTGGAACGCTTGTGGAATTCCGTTCGCTCCATATTTTCCTGTCGTGCAAAACGTGGTGCACGTAGCCACATGCTTAAACGCGTCTTGTAACGTAGACGCGTACCACTTATTTACCTGCTTCATCCACAACTGCAATAGATCCAACTTAACGTCATTTCATCTGTCCATAAAATTATCAATGTTTTGACATCGCAATCCACACCATTAATGGACCCTTGCAGTGCTTTATTGCCAATCTTTTTCTACGCCAATTACACCTTGCCATCAACATCACATTAATCATCTCTATCCGTTTATCCTCGCATCAGTTTTAATTTCAAATTTTTTGAAATGTTTATTATTAATATTATTATTATTAATTGTGATACAATGTCATTTAATTACGCTTTAATTCATTGTGACACAATTTTATTTCATTACACTTTAAATCATTGCAACACAATTTAATTACATTGCATTAATTCATTGTGATACAATTTTATTTCACTACGCTTCAATTTATTGCGATACGATTTTATTTAGTTCGATTCTGATTCATTAGGATCCACATTTCATTGAACTTCAATTCGAAAGAAAAGAAATTCTCTACGTGGGAGTATGCACCGGAACACCGATTCTGACAAAACCTATTCTAGGCTTGAGCTTCTTGGAGGGGATGAGGAGCTGGGGGTAGAAGAGGGAGGAAAACGACGCGCGCAGCGACGTGCTGACTTATAGCTCTTGCTATACATTTTTTGCTACATGATATAATTGACGCGTTGCGAAGAAAGGTACCTTAGCATCAAACGAAATTAGGTTACGTTTGGTGGTAATTTTAACTTGATTAAACCTTCGTTTTTAATTATCTCCCGACAGAAACAGTTTCTTTCGATAGTATATGAAAATGATATTCGAAAAGTATTATTCTTGATTACAGATAACTATAATTATTAAAGCTTTGTTTTTTATAAAAACGAAGCTATAATTATTAAAGCTTTGTTCTTATAAAAACGAAGCTTTAATTCGTTTTTATAAAAACGAGGCTTTAATCAAGTTAAAATTACCAACAAACATAACCTAGTTTCGTTTGATGCTAAGGTACCTTTCTTCGCAACGCGTCAATTATATCCTGTAGCAAAAAATGTATAGCAAGAGCTATAAGTCAGCACTTCGCTGCGCGCGTCGTTTTCCTCTCTCTTCTACCCCCAGCTCCTCATCCCCTCCAAGAAGCTCAAGCCTAGAATAGGTTTTGTCAGAATCGGTGTTCCGGTGTATACTCCCACGTAGAGGATTTCTTTTCTTTCGCATTGAAATTCAATGAAATGTGGATCCTAATGAATCAGAATCGAACTAAATAAAATCGTATCGCAATAAATTGAAGCGTAGTGAAATAAAAATGTATCACAATGAATTAATGCAATGTAATTAAATTGTGTTGCACAATTTCACAATTGTGTTGCACAATTTCACAATTGTGAAAACAACTTTTGAATATATTTAAGACGAGTTTTAACTTGGAAGAAAAGCAAGTCTTTGCATATTTCCAATGCATATTAATTAGTCCATGTTTATTCTACATATGGCCCAAGAGAGAACGAGAAAACAAAGGCTTACACCTGGAGAAGGTAAGGAATCAATGATCTGTAAAAACTGTCATCCCGTTGAGGCGCGGAGTTCGGAGAAGTGTTGGAATTGATGGACAATTGTGATGGAAGTGGAGAACATGTAGTGGGAGCAAAGTGGCGAGTCTCGAGTGCCCTGGCTATCAGTCTTATCGTATCTATTTGAGGTTCCGTCAGGTGATCAGCATTCACGCGGTCGGGTGGAGGAACGTGGTGGAAACGCAGAATAAACCAACAACGGCGGGACCACACGTCACGCTCTCCCACACCGCGTCAAGTGTGACGATCTGTTAGATGAGTGTCGACTCCCCACTAAGAGGACTTTCTACGACAGCCTCCGTAACATTCGTAGACCATGTCGCGGTCCGTACACTGCCACCACCATCACCACCCTAAAGGCCACCCACTCCTGCTCCACACTCTCAAACAGTCACGCACTGGTCAGCGCCAGCAACACCCATACTACCAACGTTCTCTGACTTTTAATTAGCCTTAATGATTTTTTCCTAACAGCCTATGCAAATGGTCTCTTCTTCATTCTTCATCATTCTTTAAACTGCAATTTTCAAACGTGGATCTTTTGCTAATTTCGACTAATCTTTTACTAATTCAGACTCATATTCTACTAATTGACTACGAATTTTGACTAATCTTCTACTAATACCGACTAATCTTCTACTAATCCTTTACTAATTTCGACTCATCTACTACTAATCTTCTACTAATTACGACTCATTTTTTACTAATACCGACTAATCTTCCATTAATTCCGACTCATCTTCTCCTAATCGTCTACTAATTTTGACTTATCCTTTACTAATTTCGACTTATCTTCTACTAATTTTCTTCTAACTACGACTCATTTTTTTACTAATTCCGACTCATCTTTTACTAATCTTCTACTAATACCGACTAATCTTCTACTAACTTTCTAATAATTCCAACTAATCTTCTACTAATTCTCTACTAGTTCCGGCTCATCTTCAACTAATTCCAACTAATCTTCTACTAATCCTCTACTAATTCCGACTCATCTTCTACTAATTCCAACTAATCTTCTACTAATCCTTTACTAATTTCGACTTATCTTCTACTAATCTTCTAATTACGAACATTTTTTTGCTAATTCCGACTTATCTTTTACTAATCTTCTACTAATTCCGACTAATCTTCTAATTCCAACTAATCCTCTATTAATTCCGACTCATCTTCTACTAATCGTCTACTAATTTTGACTAATTTTCTACTATTCCTTTACCAATTTCGACTTATCTTCTACTAATCTTCTTTTAACAACGACTAATTTTTTTTACTAATTCCGACTCATCTTTTACTAATCTTCTACTAATACCGACTAATTTTCTACTAACTTTCTAATAATTCCAACTAATCTTCTACTAATACCGACTAATCTTCTACTAACTTTCTAATAATTCCAACTAATCTTCTACTAATTCTCTACTAGTTCCGACTCATCTTCAACTAATTCCAACTAATCTTCTACTAATCCTCTACTAATTCCGACACATCTTCTGCTAATTCCATCTAATCTTCTAGTCATCCTTTACTAATTTCGACTAAACTTCTACTAATCTTCTAATTACGACTCATTTTTTACTAATTCCAACTAATTTTATAATTCCAACTAATCCTCCACTAATTTCGACTCATCTACTAATCGTCTACTAATTTTAAATAATCTTCTATTATTCCTTTACCAATTTCGATTTATCTTCTACTGATCATCTTTTAACTACGACTCATTTTTTTACTAATTCCGACTCATCTTTTACTAATTTTCTACTAATACCGACTAATCTTCAACTAATATTCTACTAATTCCAACTAATCTTCTACTAATTCCGACTCATCTTCTACTAATTCCAACTAATCTTCTATTCATATTATACTAATTCCAAAGGATCCTCTATTAATTCCGACACATCTTCTACTAATCTTTTACTAATTTCGACTCATCTTCTACTAACATTCTACTAATTTCAACTAATCCTCAACTAATTTCAACTAATCTTCTACTAATTTCAACGGATCCTCTACTAATTCCTACTCAGGTTCTACTAATCCTTTACTACTTTGTACACATCTTCAACTAATATTCAACTAATGTTCTACTAATTCCAACTAATCTTCTATTAATATTTTACTAATTCCAAAGGATCCTCTATTAATTCCGACTCATCTTCTACTAATCCTTTACTAATTTCGACTCATCTTCAACTAATATTCTACAAATTCCAACTAATCTTCTACTAATTCTCTAGTAATTCCGACTCATCTTCTACTAATTCCAACTAATCTTCTAATAATTCTTCACTAATTCTGACTCCTCCTCTACTAATTCCAACTAATGTTCTACTAATTCCAACTAATCTTCTACTATTATTCTACTAATTCGGAAGGATCCTTTATTAATTACGATTCATCTTCTACTAATCCTTAATAATTTCGACTCATATTCTACCAATATTCTAATAATTTCAACTAATCCTCTACTAATTTCAACTAATCTTCTACTAATTCCATTGGATCCTCTACTAATTCCTACTCATGTTCTACTAATCCTTTACTACTTTGTACTCATCTTCTTCTAATTTTCTAATCATTCCAACTAATCTTCTACTAATTCTCTACTAATTCCGACTTATCTTCTACTAATTCCAACTAATCTTGTACTAATTCTCTACTAATTCCGACTTATCTTCTACTAATTCCAACTAATCTTCTACTAATTTTCTACTAATTCCAACGGATCCTCTATTATTTCCGACTCATCTTCTACTAATCCTTTACTCATTTCGACTCATCTTTTACTAATCTTCTACTAATTTCAACTAATCTTCCACTAATCCTCTACTAATTCCGACTCATTTTCTACTAATTCCGACTCATATTCTACTAATTTCGATTCAGCTTCTACAAATCTTCTACCATTCCGATTTTTCAATCATTTGTCTCTTTATCTTTTTTAACTCATAAAATCATTTTCGGCTCTGTAATCGATTCTGACATGTATCTTGTTAATGAAAACGAAATAATGAAGTTTAAATACAGATTAAGTAATTTATTGTAATAATTAAGTAATTTATCGTAATAATTCCGTAATTTATCGTAATAATTACGTAATTTATCGCAATAGTTACGTAACTATGTTAAATTATAGATGCTGATGATTTACATTAAATTTATTTAACATTTTTCAGTCCATTGTCATTAAATTAACCTCGCAGGATTCTTTCCTCTCGAAGTAAATTTAAAGAAGAAAGATGCATCTTTGCGAGTAAGAATGCTCCAAATGGAACCTAATTTTAATCATGTCCCTTTGATTTTGTTTTGGATTATTTTTTCCTTCGAGACACTACTGCTCACGAATTCACTTTAGTTATTGTCGTGTCGCTCTTTTTCTCACTTTTTTTAACCGGTCGTTCTTGATCTCGCTCGTTCTCACTCTTCCTTTCACCTTTTCTTCTTTTCTGTTGCTCTTCTCTCCCACTTTACTTTCTTTTTCTTAGAGCGTGCGAGCATTCCAAGCTAGCCTTAGCCACGTCCCGCACATACTTACATACCTTATGCTCCTGTGCAAAAGCGAAAATGTTTCGCGAGCTTCAATGTTTCCCGAGCAACATTGCCACTAACAATTTTTCTTCTCCTGAATAACGATAATCGACATATCCAGGGGAATTTAACGGTTCTTGTAGAACACCAAGCAATCTATATTCCTTGCTCCTGTGTCACAAAATGCAAAAACTTGAACTATCCGCAGAATGTATCTAAGTTTTTTCGTCCCGCAAAGTTCCCTTTTTTAGAATAACTATCAATTGAGCAATTTTTTCGCAATAAAATCCGTTCCAAATATCATTTACATTTACAATAAAATAAAAGGATAAGATTTTTTAACAAGTGCTCACCAAAAGGTTTTGATTTTCGCAAATCAAAAACTATTAAACAATGCTTCCCTATGAAGAAGCAAAAACTATCAAAACATAGAGTGGGTTTTTCATTAAAAAACAAAAATTGCAAAAATTACTTGTTAGAAAATACCCCGCTAATTGTACAGAATACAAGTAAAAATATAGCCTGTTGGATTTGTAACTCTAGCCTGCTGGATTTGTAACTCTAGCCTGGTAGATTTGTAAATCTTGAGGATATTCCCAAGTTGCGTCTACTTACAATAAATCGTAATTAAGAAAGTAGTCTCCGCTGTTACGAAACTGGTTAGATTAACCTTTTCCCCCGACAAGTTGCATGTTTCAATAGTGATTTTTTCACAGGCCTGAAATTAGAACCCCGAACACCCTTCATTGATTGCATTAATTTAAAAATATTCTGGTCAACAAACAAAAAAACAATGCTTCCCTATGAGGAAGCAAAATAGTTCAAAAAGTTCATCACATTTGCTAGACACTTGTTACCTAGGAGTTTTTAGGGTCGCTGATTATGAATATGGTGTCAGATTTATATAATCCAAAATGGCGAATCCAATATGGCAGACAAAATTTTGAAAATAAACTTTGCAGCTCGCTTTACAGAAATCAATTTGCAAGCATTGAAAAAGGAACGAAACTGCCAAACGAAGAAGTCTGATGGAGTTTAAAAAAACATTATTCATCAGCATTTGAATAATTCGATTTTCCTGAAATCGCAGCGATCAAGTTTTTGCAC
The DNA here is from genome assembly GCA_011057455.1 of Ganaspis sp. Gsp50. Lineage (NCBI taxonomy): Eukaryota > Metazoa > Arthropoda > Insecta > Hymenoptera > Figitidae > Ganaspis > Ganaspis sp. Gsp50. The sequence continues at coordinate 12,183 of WNHD01004869.1, read as the reverse complement.
TTGTTCCACGTAACGGTTTACGTCATTTGCAGAAATGTTGTAGGAAGTTTTATGCAAAAAGGTGAAAAATGCCAGTTATTACTATATACGCACTTATAGGTATGATTGGTAAAAAGTTGTTCTCAGTCACGTATGCCAGTGATTCCTGGGACTCGTGATGTCGTTAAAGGTCGCTTAACGCCATCGCGTACAGCTCGGGAATAAAAATGGGAGGACGGCAGGTCGGATGCATCGACCATGCCAAGTTATGTCAAGTCGCTAAGGATCGCTGCCAACGCCCCGGCAAAGCGGACAAGTGCGAACCAGACCAGACCAGACGTTTGTACCACCAGCCTAGCGTATCGCTGTGGCACTACGTCGTAAACATCGTTCGCTGCGACTTGTAAATTCTCCCTTGGCATTTTAATGGTGGTCATGCCACGCTCGTGTATTAGTTTCATGAACATTAATAACTCAGCGGCGAAAGCCTATCGCCGATTAATTAGTTACCCGATGCGTTTAGTCTCCCCTAGCGCCCCAGATTTTTCTAATTCCTTCAACTCAACTTGACACAAGAACCGGCATTTCAAAATTATAATTCAAAACAACCTACACGGAAAAAACCACAAGAAAAGTTTACCTAAAATAGTTAAGTAAAATCTACCTAACCTCACTTAATTTTTACCTAACTCGTATATATTAAGTTGTTAGGTATATTTTACTTAAGTGTTAAGTGAATTTCAATTGCTATTTTTCTCCGTGTATGGTCGTAATAATTAAATATCAAGCAATAGTTAAAATAATGAAAAGCAACCAATAGTTTAAATAATGAAAAGCAACTAATAGTTGAAATAATGAAAACCAATCAATAGCAAATTTGAAAGTGTCAAAAAACTACAAGAGAGTAAAAAAAACTTATGTACAAGTAGTAGAGTACTCTTTTGTACTTCTGCATTTTTAAGATACCTACTAATTTTTAATATATATTTATCTTCTAGAAGATTTTTAAGATACCTACTAATTTTTAAGATATTTTTATCTTCTACAAGATTTTGAAGATACCTACTAATTCGCAAATAAAAATATTTAACAATTCCTTTTCATGTCAATGACGATCTTTCCGTTTTGGATGCTTGCGAAGAATGAAAGCTCGTTAAGATTCAATGAACGTCCACGGCCTTGCTTCGTCTGCAACTTGGATTTATAGATTGTGATCGACTTAGGGTATGTACAGGTATAAATACTGTCGTAGATTGCCATTCAAAACACGCCTAATTATCAGAAATAACTGATTGTAATGACAACTGATCGCAAGGAAAACTAATCGTAAAAAAACTGATCGTAAGAAAGAATGATCGTAAAGAAAGCTGATAGTAAGAAAAAATGGTAGTCAAGAAAAAATAGTAGTAAAGAAAGCTGATAGTAAGAAAAAAAGTCAAGAAAAAATAGTAGTAAAGAAAGCTGATAGTAAGAAAAAATGATCGTAAGAAAAAATGGTAGTAAAGAAAAAATGGTAGTAAAGAAAACTGATAGTAAATAAAATTGATAGTAATGGAAATTGATTATAAGGAAAACTGAAGTAATGATAAGTGGCATAAAATAGATGATTGTCCAGGGATTTGTGTGAACACATGTAGACATATCCAGAGGCAAGGAGTTGGAGTCAAGAGCCTAATTCGTGTCTTCCTTTGCAACTTATAATTCAAACTCGTAGACTGGAACCAAACTGAGCAGAACTACGCTAACTTGCACAACGATAATTATACACTCCATCCTGCCCCATTCTCCGCGCAGTACCTGCCTCCTGCTCTTAAATTTCGATTTATTTATTCCTCCCTAAAATTTATCTGCAATTAAATAAATTCGAACCCGCGCATATCGGATCCGAAACCCTGCTTATTGTACCTACACAATTTTTAGCCAAGTTTCTTTCTTAATTAATTTGACGAATTCAATTATTTCAATTCAATTGAATTGAAAAAAAAACCATTTCAATTCAAATCAATTCAATTAAAAATTGAAATCACTGTGATTTAATATCAATTATGATTTAACGAACAATGTGAGCGTCCACAAGGAAAGGTTTGTCCACAACAAAAGGTCCACAACGCATAAGATTATATTGGACGATATCGTTGACGATTCCCGACCTTTAAAATCCTATGCATGTAGAAAAATGGTTGCGTAAATGGATCCAATTTGGTATTCAATTCGGTATCCAATTGGGCATCCAGTTTGCCTCTAGAGCTGAGCGGAGATGTTAAAGTTAAAAGCGGAGATGTTAAATTTATTAATTTCAGATTGGAAAATATTTGTGCATGAAAGAGGAAGGGATTAGGAAACGCGAAACAATCTCAAGCCGGATTTAGTAGACATTTGCGTAAGCTTGAAACCGTATAATATATACTGGCTGGGTATAATATAAATAAAGGTTGGAGGCGAGACAAAGGATCCGCACCCAAGGAATGAAATGAAATCTACAGTGCGGTAAATTAAAGTGCTCTGTTTTAATGCTGTTATAGGAATTACTGCTCTCGCTCTGCTCTTAGCTCTTGCGTCCTATAGCCAACCTTACAATCTACCACCTTCCCCTCAGCAAGGTCCTTTCGTGCTCCTCCTTCTTATTCCATTCCTGCTTTGCCACTTCTTCTACCCCCCAACTAATTTCCTCCTTCGCTGATGGTGAATTTTGTAGTTGCACCATAAAATTTATAACTCTCACTGTAAAAAGCAACGTAATTGGGAAATACCGAGGCTAATGCAAAAATAAGTGAATCATATCAAGTGCACTATTCATCGATAATCGTCATTATTGATGTGAAAGAAAAGGATGATCGTGATTAGTAATTATTGATGTAAAAGAAAAGGATAATCGCGATTAGTAATTATTGATGTGAAAGAAAAGGATGATCGTGATTAGTAATTATTGATGTAAAAGAAAAGGATGATCGTGATTACAAGGATTAAAGTTCGTCCTCTTTTTTACCTAATCCCCCTTTTTTCCCCTTTTCTCCTTATTTTCTGCTTTTTTTAAAGAAAATTTCTAAAACACCTAAATTCAAATATTTTTCCCTCTTTTCAAGTAACTTTCATTAAAAAATTTTTTTTATAATTTTTCAACAATAATACTTCAGACTACTTAGAAATACTTCAAAAGTACTTTAAAATATTTTCGAACATTTCCCAATACTTCAATATATTTAACAACACATGAAAAGACTTCAAAATACTTCAAAATATTTTAAAATATTTAAAAATATAAAAATATATTTAAAATTATTTAAAAATATAAAAATATACTTAAAATTATTTTAAAATATAAAAATATACTTAAAATTATTTTAAAATAGTTCAAAATCATTAATATTACTTTAAAAGTCTTCAAAATATTTAAAGGCACTTAAAAACGGTTCAAATATTCAAAAAATATTAGTATTGTAAGTATTAAACAAGATTTAAAAATATTTTAAAGATATGCATTTAAAAAATAAGTAAGTACTTATTTTAATTACTTTAAAATACTACAAAATATTTATAAATACTTGAAAATAATTGAAAATATTTACAAATGCTTTCCAATGCTTCAAAATATCTAAAAGTAATTAAAATCTCTTTAAAATATTTCCAAATGCTTCCCAATGATATAAAAGACTTCAAAATACTTTAAAATATTTAAAAATAGTTTACATGTCTTTAAAATATTTTGAAAAATTTTAAAATATTTAAAAATATTTTAAATTTCTTTAATCAAAATATTTCAAATACCTTCAGACTGTTTCAAAATACTTCCAAATATTTAAAAATATTTAGAATTTATTTAAAATATTGAAATACTCTTAAAACTACTTCAAAATACTTCACATCTTCTTCAAAATACTTTAAAATATTTAAAAATACTTAAAACTTCTCTAAAATACTTCAGACTACCTCAAAATACTTAAAAATATTTGAAAATACTTAAAAATACTTAAAAATACTTAAAATTACTTTGAAATACTTCAGAATACTTCAAAATACTTAAAATTACTTTGAAATACTTCAGAATACTTCAAAATATTTGAAAATACTTTAAAATACTTAAAACTACTTTGAACTACTTCAGACTGCTTAAAAATACTTAAAACTTGTTTAAAATACTTCAGGCTACTTCAAAATACTTAAAAATATTTAAAAATACTTAAAAATACTTAAAAATACTTAAAAATATCTTTAATATATTCCAAAATACTTAAAATTACTTTGAAATACTTCAGACTGCTTAAAAATACTTAAAACTTCTCTAAAATACTTCAGACTACCTCAAAATGCTTAAAAATATTTGAAAATACTTAAAAATACTTAAAAATACTTAAAAATATCTTTAATATATTCCAAAATACTTAAAATTACTTTAAAATATTTTCAAATACTTAAAACTTCTCTAAAATACTTCAGACTACCTCAAAATACTTAAAAATACATAAAAATATCTTTAATATATTCCAAAATACTTAAAATTACTTTGAACTACTTCAGACTGCTTAAAAACACTTTAATTTACTTTTAAATATTCTAAAATACTTAAAACTACTCTAAAATACTTCTGACTTCTTCAAAATACTTCAAAATATTTGAAAGTACATAAAGATACCTTAATATGTATTTAAAATGCTCTAAAATACTTTAAACCACTTTGATATACTTCAGACCTTCTTCAAAGTAAATCAAAATACTTAAAATGGTTTTAATATTAAAAATAATTACCTTCAGTAATTTAAATTCTATATAAAATTATTTTTGCAATAAGCCTAACAGCATTAATTAAAAAAACTTTCATTTTTCAACAGTAATTCAAATTTTTACAAAATCCCCTTTTGCACCTAAAATTGAAAGAAAAAACGACTGTGATCCCTGTGATTAATAATTATTCATGTGAAAGAAAAGGATAATCATAATCAGTAATTATTGAAGTGAAAGAAAAGGATAATCGCAATTAATAATTATTGATCTGAAAGAAGAGGATAATCGTAATTAATTTTAACGCACAGAACAATGATATAGAATAATAATCCATAGAATAATTATTATTAATAATCGAGAGATTTAAACCCGAGAGATTGAAAAGATTTGATAAGTCTCGAGTAGATACTATACTCTTAATAAGGAGGGTACATTTGTTAAGTCCAAGTGTACAAGTTTATGCAAATAATCGATGAGCTTTTCGGGGGAATCGTTAACGACGCTTACATAGCGAACGGACTCGTAAAGGTTGAAGAAGCAGTCGATTGATATGCGGGACGCAGAGAAACTGGCATAACGGTAGGGCTTCGTTCGCAAACAGCCATCGTGTCATTGTGCCATCACAATGCAAGGTTATTCATCTTAAATTCTCGTTGCGATGTCATTATTATCGTTAGATAGAAATCTCCGGGATTGGATTCAGCTTCTTCGGAAAAGGGGATGCGTGAAGTTGTGCCCGTCTACGTCCTATACGTATACGTACATTTTTCTTCCTTTTTATTTATTTCTTACTGATTTAGTATGCAATCTTCTGCTTCCTTCCTCGATGTCTCCCTAAATGAGCGAGTTTCTGATCTTGAGACTCTGATCAGCCGCTATCTCGTTAAACGAATTTCAAGCTGCATGTCGATTAATCCATAAAACTCCGCTAAAGGAGAATCCGCTCAACATATTTTTCATCCCGTTGCTACAAAACTCTCTTTAACCATTTATTTCATTTCAGTTAATTTCGGTCAAGCAAATCCTTGTATAGGTAAATCGCTTCTAATTCCCTTCCTTCTTACATGTATATTTTACAATAAGAAGTAAAATGCATTTTATTGTTTCTTATTGTAAAATATTATTATTTCTTATTCTAAAATTTCGTGTCATTTGTTGTTATGACTTTTTCTTGCATTGCTTCGAAATTTTTACCATTTTAACAAAATTTAGTAAAAATACAAATATCGCTGGTCGCGTAAAAATCGTTACAAATAACGTTAAGAAATCTGTCGTACGAAATAAAAATTTAGGTAAGCAATAATGCTGGTATTGTTACTTAGTTTGTTTATAGTATCTTAGTTTATTTATTGTTACTTAGTTTATTTATTGTTACTTAGTTTGTTTTTATTCCGTACTCTCTAAAAATGAATTAATGAAATTTCGCTTATTCATTTTTAGAGAGTACGGCAGAAATATCGTTAGGGTAATATCGTTAGAAATGAATGTGGCAATTAAATAAAATCATTAGCATTGTCAGAAAGGTTACTAGAAATGGATAACTTTAGGAGCAGTAGCATAAGAGCAAGTGGCAGGTAATAAAAAGGCCATTTGTCATGATACAATTAAGAGATCGGTGGTAATTTGCGGCTACGGAAGGGCTCTCATGTTTGCGAAATTTACGGACCAAAGATCTAATATACCTAGCTCATAATCATTAATCACATGAGGCAAAAGAATCCCACACTCTACGCAAAAAGCAGTATTTTATCACAGTGACAATATTCCCACCAACTGGGAGCTTTACTTTCCCCAATTTCAAGGGCAAAATAACAACTCAGGAAAAGTAGTTTCTTTTTCTTTCACATCAATTTTTCCCCTAGATCAATTTTCCTTTCCTTTAGATCAATTTGATACTTTTTGCGATCAACTTGATACTTTTTTGGTATCAATTTGATACTGTTTGGTATCAATTTGATACTTTTTGTGATCAATCTGATACTTTTTGGTTTCAAATTCATACATTTTGGTATCAATTTGATACTGTTCAGTTTCAATTTGATACTGTTTGGTATCAATTTGATACTTTTTATGATCAATTTGATACTCTTTGGTATCAACTTGAAACTTTTTAGTATCAATTTTATACTTCTTGGTATCAATTTGATACTTTTTGCGATCAAATTGATACTTTTTTGGGTGTTAATTTCATACTTTTTGTGATCAACTTGATACTTTTTGGTATCAAGTTCATACTTCTTGGTATCAATTTGATACTGTTTGGTATCAATTTCATACTTTTTGTGATCAATTTGATACTCTTTGGTATCAATTTGATATTTTTTTGGTATGAATTTGATACTTATTGAGATCAATTTGATACTTTTTTGGTATCAATTTGATACTTTTTGTGATCAATTTGATACTTTTTTTTATCAAATTCATACTTCTTGGTATCAATTTGATACTTTTTGTGATCAATTCAATACTCTTTGGTATCAACTTGAAACTTTTTGGTATCAATTTGATACTTTTTGAGATTAATTTGATACTTTTTTGGTATCAATTTGATACTTTTTGTGATCAATTTGATACTTTTTGGTATCAAGTTCATACTTTTTGGTATCAATTTGGTACTGTTTGGTATCAATTTCATACTTTTTGCTATCAAGTTGATACTTTCAAGGAAACTGAAAACAATCATTGGTAGTATTAACAAAACTGTGTGTATAGCAGGACACTATAGTCAGATTTACTAAATAGTTGATTCAATTAACAATTATAAAATTTCCCGCCCTATTCGAGTGAAAGGCATAAAATTCTGGAGATGGTTTCACTGGCGCTCGGCTGTGGATTTATATCAGATTATAAATTTGGTTTTTAAGTAGTTGTGTTTAGAAGTTTATATGGATATACTTATATGTATGGGAGAACAGTCTCGCGTGGAATACACGTCGGTTGCTAACCCAGCTGACCGGTCATTAATAAACCGAAGCCATTACCAAGCAACCCCCGAATGTGCATGGTAGTGTTTAAAGGCGTGTGTGTGCGTGTACACGTACGCCGCTTGAAACCACTATCCTCAGAGTTTCCCACCTACCCCTGATCCAAATCCACCCCTTTGGTCTCTCCACCCCTTGTCACTATCTCTTTCTCACTTTCTCCGTTCCTCTTTAACTCTCTCGCTCTACAGAGAATAGGTAGAAGGGCCGTATAGTCAACCAGTTATAGTGTTGCGGCGCTGGTATGTCATTTATAAATGTCCTCGCGAAATGACCCGTTCGTCCATCTCATCCCTTAAGCACGACCATTAAAGTCAACTACTGCTATGTTGCCTACCTATAAACCGTACAGCCGTCACTTTGGTCCAGAGACACTTAGTTAATTAATTTCCATCGTATCAAGCGTCAACATTACCCAATTATGTATTCCAAGTCGCACAGTCCATCATTGATAACTTTGCTATTTAACACAGCATGGTTAACCTATTGAACCTTAACCTTAACCTATTGAAACTTAACCTTAACTTATTGAACCTTAATCTTAACTTATTGAACCTTAATCTTAACCTATTGAACCTTAACCTTAACCTATTGAACCTTAACCTTAACCTATTAAACCTTAACCTTAACCTATTGAATCTTAACCTTAACTTATTGAACCTTAATCTTAACCTATTGAACCTTAACCTTAACCTATTGAACCTTAACCTTAACCTATTAAACCTTAACCTATTGAATCTTAACCTTAACTTATTGAACCTTAACCTTAACCTATTGAACCTTAACCTTAACCTATTGAACCTTTTGAATCCGTTTTATATCAATGGACGTTTCAGATTAAAACACGTTCGCAATTACAGTAAAGTTAATCAAAAATTAGTGCAATTAGTAAATTTAACCAAACATAACTAGTGACTAGTACAATCAATAATAGAACTCGATACCAAAAAGTATCAAATTGATGACAAAATCTTAATCAATTTGGTACTTTTGATATTAATTTGATACTTTTGATATTAATTTGACACTTTTCATATTAATTTGATACTTTTGGTAATAATTTGATACTTTTGATATTAATTCCATACTTTTGATATTAATTCCATACTTTTGGTATTAATTTGACACTTTTGATATTAATTTGACACTTTTCATATTAATTTGATACTTTTGGTAATAATTTGATACTTTTAAGGAAACTGTGCTTGAAAGGAAAAAAGCTGTTCCAAAACAAAAGAAATAAAAAACATCTACTATTCTACTTCCTAAAAAACAATATTTTGATTCATAAACTGAAAGATTTGTGCGTTTAAAGCGACAATTGGCGTTTAATAAATAGAAATGAAAAAGTGAGGAATTTATGGGCACAATATGAGCTTGACAAGCGTAACGAAATAGTCGGGAATGTAAGCAATGAAACGGGAAAATGGATGTCACGAGGATGAAGAAACCTATTGTTACAGCTTCCGAGGTTTCACTCGAAATATTTATAATATTGAGATTTCTCAATAATAAGAATGGCCCAACGAATGCTAATTTGCATTTTCAGAGAAAAGCGTAATGCTTTTCGAGCGTAATGCTTTGGTATTCGAGCATGTACAATAAAATGTGTGCACTCTTCATTGTGAACAAGTAAAGCACAGTAGAATATAGAACTACTCTCCCAACACGATCCCTTCCCTTTTCTTTGCCATTTGCCAATGCCACCTGCACCCTTGCTTTGACCGTGAACCTTACCCTAACCACTGGCGCGACTATAAGCTCGCTTAATCTTATTTAGCACCTACAGGTAACACAAATGCATCATCACAAAAAGAATATCAATTTCTAAAGAATTAGTCTCATTTCCCCTTATAGTCAAAAAAGCATTCCATTTCCTAAAATTAGCCTTCAAAGATTGTAATTTTGATTTTTAAAAACCTACAATTTGATTCTTGTCAACACTAAAACAACTTTTGTAAATTGTAATTTTGATTTCGATTTTTTTACATTCTCATCAATAATGATGAGTGTATTCAAAATGTGCGATTTTTTTATAGCTTTATAAGAATAAAGAAAACGACACTTTCGGACGAAATTTATAGCTTTGCTATATAAAAAAAAAACTGACAAAAAAGAAACAGTAATTGACGTTTTGTAACAACGACACACGGTTCACGTGATATTTCTAAAGATTGGAAAATTCTTGAGTGAAAAGACTTGTATTTGTCATGAGACAGTGTTGCGTAAAATTTGATCGATTGCTGTCGATGCTCTTTTTCTACTTTCTTTACTTTTCATACTGTACAAGTGTCACGTGATGGTGTGGCAAAAAAGAAGAAAATCAGACAAATAGTTATGTGGTTCTGTATGGAGAATATTCCGTGTAGACGGATAAGGCTTCTGGGCCCGTGGAGATCCACCAAATACATGGTTTTCCTCTCAGAACTGACAAGGATCTACTACAGGACCGGACAAGAAACTCCAGGATCCTGGGATTCAACAATTATTATAAACCTTCCTTTTTATGGGAAAATCACTAACCTCACAAATTGGTGGCAATAAAGACAAATTTTCCCACTTAACTACTCGATTTGTTTTTAAACATAAACGTCTAGGGAAAAAACATTGGAGAGTAATTTTCGAAATTCTTGAAACGTAAAAGTGTGATAAAAAAAAAGTCCACTATATGAGAAGGCACTGTATTACGAAAATAAAATAAAAACGCATTTAGCACTTTGCACGACTGATGTAGTTTTTTAAGTAGGTAAATCCCGACTCGAGGTAAATCTACACAATTTTCGAGTATTCTAGGATTTAGGAGAATCACCCTCAATGGATTCGTCCCTGTTTTCACACCCTTTTCATATGTGTTCCCTACAGACGTCCATATATGTGACAGGCTTCATCGGAGGCAGGATATGTGAACATAAAAATCAGCTTTATTCAACACGAGACAAGGAACAGGAGAAAACAAATCCTTTGACTTTTTTTATACGGAAAAGCTTTTGATTTTTTTGACAAAGAATTTTATAAACAGGGACTTTTATTAACAAGGCTTTTGTGAAAAAGGACTTTTATTAACAAGGCTTTTGTAAACAAGAACTTTTATAAACAAGGACTTTTATAAATAAGGACTTTTATAAACAAGGACTTTTCGTATTAAATTTGCAGAAATTCAAAGTGACAATTATACGACGATAAATATAAATGTTTTTCAATCGATTCTGATTTTAATTAAGACAGTTTCAATCCACATAAACTTTTATCGCTATCCGATTTTTAGTCGATTCGAATATTGACTCTTTCGATTAATTCGAATCTTAATCGACACAAATTTTAATCGATCCGAATGTTAATCGACACGAATTGTAATCGATCCGAATTTTAATCGATCCAAATCTTCATCGACACGAATTGTAATCGATCCGAATTTTAATCGATCCGAATTTTAATCGATCCGAATCTTAATCGACACGAATTGTAATCGATCCGAATTTTAATCGATCCGAATCTTAATCGACACGAATTGTAATCGATCCGAATTTTAATTGATCCGAATCTTAATCGACACGAATTGTAATCGACACGAATTGTAATCGATCCCAATTTTAATCGATCCGAATGTTAATCGATCCGAATGTTAATCGATCCTAATTTTAATCGATCCGAATGTTAATCGATACCAACTTTAGTCCATCCAATTTTTAATCAATACGAACTTTCCGCCTCGTTAAAAAATTTGACAATTTTATTGATGAATTAAAATTTCAATTCTAACGTGACTGCTACAAATTGAATAGATTATTATAAGAATTGATTGATAAGTTTTGAATTGAGCCATAAATATATCAAATGAATTAATAATACGCAATTCTATCAATATATGACGAGAAATGTGAACGTGTATCACTCTAATGGGAATCTGTAGCTGGACCACCTATCAGAGGGGGTGAATTTACGAAAAGGGATGGGGGTGGTGGAAGAGCATATTGCGGTTGGAATGTTTCATCAATTATTAAAGAAGCATCGTGCCCCTATCAGATATGTTGTAAAATTCATGTCGATCGACACTGCAACCGCCGATTGAAAAGCTTTTTTCAGAACATAACTTTATGAACTAATCTCAACGCGTTCTCTTTTAACAAATATCTCCAAACCCCAAATTCTTCAATAGCCTCTCAATGTTTCAAATGCCGCAGAATGAAACTAAAAAATACACTATCCAACGGTTTCCACAATTTTCGAGAACTATCGAACATTTCTGCATTATGCGAATTTCTATTACACTTTAAACTTGTAATAGAACATTTGGTGGCATATTAATTAAAATGTAGCATAATTTACGAAGAAATGCACTTTACAAAAATGTTTAAAATACAGCAAGATAACGTATAATAATATAAATACTATAATAATATAAATACTCCCGTGTGGAAATTGCCAGACTTCAGATGAGTTTGAAGATGGGCCCCGTCTTGCAAAAATATTTTGTGGCTGAGAGATAATTTTTATCGTGGCTCTG